>JAVHNF010055986.1:4183-14429 GCA_034783455.1 Micropsitta finschii
TATTTAATCACCTGTCTTCTGAGCAGTAGTAATCATCTTCATAGTTACCAGTTTATATTTTGATGATGACAGGTTTTTGTAGCTAAAAGTCTGTCACCAATGCACAGTTCATTGCAACTCCCTCATGTAGGGCTTGGCTCTACAGCTTGAACCATGCAAGTGCACATTTCTGCTTCCAAATGCTGGCTGATATGTCACTGTAAAATCATGAGCATGTTATATATAACATAGCAAACAGGTTTCAATTTTTTAATCTGGGAATGAGAAAATAATAGATATTAGCTTCATAATTTTCTTAAAAGCTTCACCGAAAGTGCTTTGCATGCAAGATGTTATATAGAAACATATGAACAAGAATAGAGTACATAGAATATAGAAATATATAGAAAGCAAACATAAGTACAAACATTCAAGGTCAGAAATGAGAGGTCAAGATATACACAAAGGTGATTTAAGCATAAACAACAGCAAATTCTCTTTCTCCTTCAATCACTCATCTTCAAGTGAATGTTTTGCCTAGGAGGGACAAACTTTGTCTTGTCACACTTTGAAGAGTATGCTGGCCACCAGAAAATGCTGCAGGGTTATGCATCTTGCGGAAACATTTTTTATTCTGGCCTACATCATGGTAGACTTTTTTATGTGACTTTCCTATTGAATTCAGTGAATAGACCTAAATATATGTAGAATAGGGGCCACATGTCATTTTTAGGATGGAACCGCTGAAATGATGTAGTACAAGAGCTTTTGAAAGCTATCATTCATATTTGTTTACTCGCAAAACTGTGGTTCAGGGAAATACTCTGTTTTTACTTCAGAGATTCACACTGCTTTGGTAAAATTTTCATACCTGGTTAATCTTTCGTACATTATTATGTGGGCAAAAAGTAAGTCTATCAAAAATTTAAAACAACCAGTTGTCCTGGAAAGCAGCAGATGCTGAATATTTCACAGATGCCTTCCTCCCATTTGTTTGGTTTCACCAGTTATGTGGAGACAACAGAAACACATTTTCCAAGCCTCAGCAGTGCATTTGGTCAGCACTCTGACATCAGATGAGTTTCAGTCTTATAGTTTCCAGCAGGTGGGAACAGGCAGAATGGGGCTTTCAATGGACAGTTTTTTGGGTGTCTGCTAGTTACATTCTGCTGTTCTCAACGCTCGCATGGAAATCTCACATGCTGTCATCTCCGAAACATGTGGTAAGGGCTGGAAGGCCTGCTGTCTGAAGAAAACTGCCCTCTTCCTTCTTCACAACCTGATAAGTAGTTCACCCATGGTCAGACAGATTTGTTCCCAAAGCTAGCATGCAGCTACCAAACTGCAATAGAGTATGTATCCCCTTTCTGTACATGTACTTCTCATACTTTTTTCTTTTTCTGTATTTATTTTTTTCAGAGGAAAGTTTTAATTACTTCACTTTATATTTATTATGCTAAGAAAGATAATCTTTTGCTTTTGTAAGGGCTAGAATTTTAATAATCTCAGTCATCAATTTACCTTTAGTATGTTTAAAATGGCTTATAGAAGGGATTTAATCGTGAGCTTCTGCCTTTCCCTGTGAATTACTGGTATGCTACCTGGTTAAAGTTCTTAAGCCTTTAGGGTAATTGAAACGTTGGATTGAGTCTTAGGAAGAATTAACTACTAATATTTTTAGAAGGTAAATTAAAGTTTTCCTACTTTTCAGTAGACTAACCTTCTAAATATCCTTTAAGATCTGTATGCATTGTCATTTTTAGAGAGTGTTCTCAGCAATGTCAGCCTCTTGGATCTCCTTCACAATATAATTTTTGAGTGCAACATGTAGAAAACCTAAAACCCAGCCATAATTTTAGGTGACAATATTCTGATTTACAGTTAAGTTTTACTTAACCAGATGCACAAATTTACTGAGTAATCATGACTTATTAGGCTGCATCTTAGACATTTTATGTCAATTATTGTCCCTAGACAGATACTAAACTCTGATAATTCCTTTTGGTCAAGCCTACTACTAAAACTAATATTTCAACCTCCTGCTATATAACAAAAATTGTTTCTTTTGTTCTCTTTGTTGCTTCTTCTGTCAAAATAGAGCAACTAAATAACTAGATGTTACTTTGCATCTAAAATGCCTTTTAAATTAAATCAATGGCATAGTGCAAGGTAGAAGAAACTACGAAAACTATTTAAGAAAAAAATAATCTGAAGAAACTCTTTGAACCATCCAGGGTTTTCCAGGCTTCAGATCATATTTGAAATCAAAAGTAAACCTTATTTTAGATAGTACTTGTATTTCCTACTGAAGGAAATGAGGGGAAAAAGACTGGAATTAGTCAGAAAGGGCTATAATGGTGATGGAAGAATTACATTAGAAAAAGTATAAATTACCCTTAAGAAGTATTTCCACCATGTGAAGTCTCCTGTGTTATGTCATAATTTCACAGATTCAGAGTACTTTCCTTGGGACTGCATTTTTCTTTGTTTTTTTTGTTGTTTGGTGGGGTTTTTTTAGTTACTTTTAAAGTTAAACAGGGTATTGGTAAGGAGATTCTTTCATTAGTTTCACATATTTTCTACTAAAATGCATCAGATCACACTATGTTTTTTCTTACTTCTAATGGTTATAAGATTAAAATACAGACTTTTGTTATGGTTTATGGATCTTAATGTATTTTGGAAATAAGGAAAATAAGTTTGAAAAAATGGTCCGTATAAGGCTATTGATATTCCTGTCTTTGTAGAGTCTCATACCAGTAGCTGCTGACTGAAAAATCACCATTTATGACAAAATGAATACAATTTGCACTAACTGCATTTCTGAAATACAACTATTGTAAAGTTAATGTATGCCTGTAATAATTTATAAAATGCATATAACAAACATTACCGCTATTTCTACAGATTGATCCAACAAGAACAATATCTGCAGGAAAAGTAAATCTTGGAGCATTTAGAACATATCCTAAGGTAAATAGTGAAAATTATCTAGTGTGTGATCACTCAACTGCCTTTAAATAAGTAATAGATTGGTTCTAAAGATTACTGCAGTTTGATCATCTGACAGTTTGATCTTTGTGCTGTACTGTATGTCATTGTTCATTCTAAAAGGAAGATATGCTGATATACTGGTTATTGCATATTTTTGGATATTGATTAGATTTACAGAGGTTGACTTCTAGTTTGTATTTCATAGATTTATGGCAGTGTTAAATAGACTGTCTAGATAGCAGAGCTGCCCTAAAATTACATAGCTCCATATGGTAATTTTTAATGGTTGTAGTTGTAGGTAGCATTCATCAAAGTACATTTATGTTAATTCTTCACTGTCATTTTTTAGACCTAAAACTAAACAATAATGGCATGTTTAATATGTGGTATTGTGCTTTTCATTTTAGAAAAGGAGGGTTCAAAATTATCTACTTTCTCAAATAAATATTGTGACTTTCCACAAAATAGTGTACAAAACCCCAACAATGTTGAAGGGTTAGGGTAAAAACTAGAAAACAATGTGGAAGGGTTAAGCTAAAAACTAGAAAACAATGTGGAAGGGTTAGGCTAAAAACTAGGAAACAATGTGGAAGGGTTAGGCTAAAAACTAGAAAATAACAAATATTGGAGATACGGTGTAATCTTTGCCCTTTGTTGCATTTTTAGGGCTATAAACCTCCAGATGAAGGTCCCTCTGAATACCAGACTATTCCACTTAATAAAATAGAAGACTTTGGTGTACATTGTAAACAGTAAGTAACAAAAAAAACTATTCCCTGTACCACAAGTTCTCAATCTTTGTGTTTAGGTTAGTGATTCAGTATGAAAAACTACATCTCTTGAGAGTGTTTCAAACCTTCAAGGTTTTTGTTGCTTTAGCACTGTTGGCTTTGTGGAAAGGTGTTATTGTCGTTTATCGGAAGATACTTTATGGGAGAACTGGCACAAAGATGAACCTCGTTAAAAGCTTTAGCAGTTGATTCCTGAATACCTTTGTGTTGTGTTTTCTTACAGCAAGGAGGAAAGGCTTAGATGTACATGCTTGCTTAGTAGCAGGACTAGGGAGACTGTAATGTCTGCTCTTCTGAATAGTGGCAAGTGCTATGCATCTCTCTGTTCTGCATCATTCGGCGTGTTAAGATTGCTTTTGTCTTTGGAAGGATTGGAAAGTGCAGATCCTGGAGGGATAACATCAGCAACAGGAAGAATTAGTACTTTTTCTCTCCTGCTAGTTTACTTGCCATGAATTGAGAGAGTTTAGTTTTAACCATTCTTTCTTTAAGTGTTCTATCCCCAGCCATGTGTTCCTCACTTCATACTTATTTTGTGAGGTATTACTTGTTTGGCAAGGCATTTGTTTTGCTGGGTCAGTTGCCTGAGCTGATCCAGCTTGGAGCACCAGTTCTTGTTGATTAAGCTACAGTGGGGTGGAAAGTAAAGGCAGATGTTGGAGACACAATGTTTGCAAAGAACAGCTAAGGAAAGATGGAACCACTTCTTTTCAGTGGTTTCAGGCCTGGCTTCAGTTCTGCCTTCAGAAGCTGACAAGCACTATAGCTTAACATCTGTGTGCAGAGAACTTTGGGATCTCATTGACACCAATGTCCTGTATTTTGTAGGCTGCTGCACAGTGTTTTCACATTTTTGGTGCATGGATATTTGTTTAGAGTTAGAACTGTAGCTGGGGTAAATTTTTCTATTTTTCAGTGCTTTGAATTTTGTAAGGTATTTTCCATTGATAAGGATTTTTTTGAGATGCATGTACTTTAGGTGTCACAGCTAAACAAGACAGATGAAAGCTTACTTTGCATGTTTGTCTTTGAAGGTATTATGCTTTAGAAGTCTCATACTTTAAATCATCTTTGGATCGTAAGTTGCTTGAGCTTTTGTGGAACAAGTACTGGGTGAATACTCTCAGTTCTTCTAGTTTGCTTACTGTAAGTACCATAGTATGTTATCATTTAATCATAAATACTGAAACATTGCTTATATCTGCTCTTCAAAAGGTGGGAATAACATTTAATTTCACTGAGTTCTTAACACACTTAGATTTTGTCTTAAACACTTTATAGTGCTGTAAAAAGATGCAAGTTTAATAAATGGTATGCTTTAAAATAATGGTATTGAATAAGTAAACACTTTCTAAAAACAAAAAACAGCAGCAAAACCAGTGGAACTGCTCACATGAGGTTTCAACAGAAATACTGCAGATAGACCTTCAGTGTAAGAGCTCAGCATCAACACCTTTCTTCTGCAAATGCCAATTGTATACCCTTTCTCTTGGTCCAAATCAACTGAATTTTACTTTTTCATAACTTCGGGCATGGGTTCAAAGTTGTGAAGAATGCCCATTTCAGGCTTTAGGTGTTGAGCATTTGTCAGATGTTCTGCTTCTGTTCTCTTAACCACCACTCATGTGCCACTCATGTTCTGTATCACTTCAGTTGCAGATACAGGTTAAAATATGCAGTACTACAGGCTTAAAGGCTCTTTTCAGATTCGGTTTGTATATGAATGCCTGAATTTATACCTTCGAATTCAGTATGTTTATTGCCTTCTTTCTCCTAAGAATGCTGACTACACCACTGGCCAAGTCTTTGATTTGTCTGAAAAATTAGAGCAGTCAGAAGCTCAGCTTGGAAGGGGTAGTTTTATGCTGGGTTTGGAGACTCATGATAAGAAATCAGAAGACAAACTTGCAAAAGCAACAAGAGACAGGTAAGATAATGTATATTTGTGTTCTTCCCTGTAAAAAGTGTTATTTTGTTTCAAGCTTTTAATCATGCCTTAAATTGTAACGTACCGAGAATATAGGTAAGAGTGGTCATATTAGAGATAGGGATGACACTCCAAATGTTAGTTTAAGAAAATCTTGCCTTTATTAAGTGTACAGCGGCTTTTCAATCTTTGCTTCTGGGATAAAATTCAACTCTAGTTTAAATTTTATTAAACAAAAAAATCCCTGTTAAATTCCATCATTTATGACAAGCCAAAAAAGATTTATTTTGTCCAGTGCAAAATGGTAACATTGCTAAAAAATTGCATGGTTTAGATGGTTAATCACATTTAAACTCGCAGTACATAACATTATTATGTAGAATATGATTGTAAGAACTAGTACTAACAGTGCAGTAAGTTCACTCATGAACTACCCTTTTTTCTTATTTCTTAATACATCATTTTTCCACAAGAAAGAAAGGTTTTATGCTGTTTTGTGTTTTGTTTCTAAGAAGTACATTACAGACATTCTAGCCTTCACATTTACCTCCCCTGCCTGATACAAATACTTGCTATTATCAATTAATGAACTGGGTGTACAGCATTATTTCAGAGAAGGTGCAGTGTTTCCCTTCAGTGTTCCTTATGTGTTTGTTGGTAATCAGCTCGTTTCTTTTTTGAGCCTGGAAGAACAACGTTACATGCTACAGAATTAACATGTTACTTCTCGCTAACACATCTTTTTCACAATAGTCTTAAGAATACATATTGCTTAGACTATCCGCATAACGTTATAGTCACCATTTTTTCAAGTAAAATCTTTAACAAAGGGTCATGGTATCCAGCAAGTTATACAGTGTCTTGGGCTGTTCAAGAATGTTGTATTTGGCAAATTTCAGACTTTGAAAACCAAGAAGTACTGTGCTGTACACAGTGGTACAATCTCAGGCACATCTACGGAGAAGTCAGAACTCGCCTACATGCATCTTAGGAGTGTTCTGAGCGAGATAGAATTCTATTTAGTAAGGAACAATTCTGTAGAATCCCTTGGAATGGACTGAAAAAAATGTAATAAAATCTGGGATGTTGTGCTTTTCAGTTTTGGAGGCTTTCTGGCCCTCTTCCTCCTCATTTAATCCTGATATGTAGAAAACACAAAACCAAAAAAAGCTTTTTGTAAAGAGTGGTTTACAAATAAATGATTTTATTTACATCTTGCTCAGTATGACTCAGGTGAACACAGGCTTTGCCTTTACAAAGACAAGAGTTACAGAAGGTTAACAGACACATTAGCATTTTATTTTCTAACAAACGTTATCGACTTGGAGGGAGGTTGACTTTAAGAAATTAATACCCATATAGACTATCTCAGTTGCAGAAGACATTTGCAATAGAGTTAAGGTTATTGCTAACTCACAACAGCCAGGTTAGGTGATACTTCCCAGTTGCTGTAGTGAAACAGTTACAGTAGCAATGTTTTAAAGATATGAGAAGGATGGAGTAGCTGACAAGTTTGCTCTAGATTTTCATCCCAGTTTGGTGTCCCATAATAGTGACCACATTTTATTTTCACATTACTCTTATATGCTTACAGTTACTCAAAGAGATAACTCCTCTGATCATCAAACTGTATTATTTCATGCAGCATTTATAGAAATTCTTCTGGTTTTATTTAGTCATCATCAGTAGTTAGGTTATAAATTGTAAGACTGGAAGGGCTTGGTGCTGTCATCAGTTCTGCTTTCCTGTGTAACAGAGCCTACTGTAGTTCTCAAAATGGATTGTAACACTGCCAGTGATGCATGTTTATCTTCAGTAATCTTTCCTAAGAAAAATTACAGTGGCACCTAAATTATTTTCAAAAAATAAGGTTGCAAAGTCAGCTAAAGGATTATTGGGTGTACCTGGTTTTGGAAAAAAGGTCTCAGACATTAGCATAAAGGTTGGCTTGGCTGTATAGTGTCTTCTGTTACAGTACGTACACACCTCTTAAGGGTTTTCTAAGAGTACCTGTGTTTTAGCCAAACTCAGCTCCAAGCTGTCTTCCTTTGCTGGGATTCCTTTATCTGTCTAGTAGTAATTTGTTCCTGTTCTCCATGACTTCAAGGCTGAGTCATCTTTTGCATTTGTATATTGTTTTTGAGACATTTTCATTTGTTCGTTTGATATATCCACGTAAGTCAGACACCCTGGATGAAACTCGGATCGGTAGGAATCCTCTCAGCTGTTTGGGGGTTTTGCACATTTCATATTTTGACTAATAACTGATTAGCTCTATGAGCTCTTCTTGTAATGTTCTCTGTAAAATTTCTCAGAGGAGCTGTGGTTACTGTGCACTACTGGCCTGGACTTTACAAAGGAGATAAGGTAGAGAGAACAGTGTGAGAGCCTTTGGGTACTGATAACATCTGGCAGCTCCATTCCATTCCCAGGGATGGTTTTTAATTTTATTTTATTTTTTGGTTCAGATGACCACAGAGGTCACTTGCTCTCATTAATGTAAGATGTCCTAAATTGCCAAAGAAGTTTTCTGGAATCATTTTTTTGTGTGCATAGTGCTCGTCAGTTTGCTTTTCAAGTAACAAACAGCTATTGGCAACAATGGCTAAATAACTGTGTGTGACTTTTCCTTTCTAGACAGTTGTTAAGATTCATGGGGTTATGGGCACCCTGAACTTCCAAAACAGCTGAATATCTTCAATTAACATGACAGTTTAGTGTTTGGCCAATGTTGAATTTATGCTTGTTTTTCAGCTGCAAGACCACCATAGAAGCTATACATGGATTGATGTCTCAGGTTATTAAGGATAAACTTTTTAATCAAATTAATATAGCTTGAAGTGCATCACCAACTGATATGCATCTCCAGAGCACAGAAAGTCATGGTTTCTTTTGCTTGGACTTGCTCAATTTGGGAAATGAAGCTGGAGTGGAAAATTATCCATTTAATTTGGAGTACATTTAATATTTCCCACCTGTCTGACCACTTTTAAAGAACAAAATGTTCTGAAATGTAGCGCAACTTGTTGTTCTCTTTATGATAAAACACAACCAGTGTAGAGAATTGTTCCAAAATGAAAATAAATGTGACTTACTGGATTTTGCTGTTAGGTATTTATCTCTATTACCCACCTGCAATAAAACAATTTTGAAAATGAGTGGATTGGGGCTTGAATTTTTTGGCAAACATTCATCTCCTCTTACTCTTTTTGTTACTGCTCGATAGAAAAGTTCTGTCTGCTCCTTTAAATCAGATGGGTAACCTATGCAGTGTAAGAAATTTGTTTCTTAGATTCTCATTTTTGTATTTAAGAATTCCCATTTGCTTATGTTTTAACAAGTTATTAAATCTAATAGATCCTTTAGATCTAATAGTCCTACTGGTCCAGTCAGAAATGAATCCTTCTCATAGTGAGGAAGCATTCATGTATTTTGCTTCACACTTCTGATGGAGAGGGACATTTTACAAGGGTGTGTAGTGACAGAACAAGGGGGAATGGCTTTAAACTGACGGAAGATTTAGATAAGATGTTACGAAAGAATTCTTTACTGTGAGGGTGCTGAGGCACTGGTACAAGCTGCCCAGGGAAGTTGTGACTGCCCCATCCATGGCAGTGTTCAAGGCCAGGATGGATAGGGCTTTGAGCAACCTGGTCTAGTGGAAGGTGTCCCTCCCTGTGGCAGGGGGCTGGAATTAAGTGATATTTAAGGTCCCTTCCAACCCAAACCAGTCTGTGGTTTTATGATACTGTGTATTTCTAGGTAGTCAGGTAGCGACCAGTTCTGCAGTGAAACTAATAATATGGTTATATGCCATTATTTTTCTCCTGCTCACCTCCTGTTGCTTGTCATGGTCACTTGTTGCATGCAAAGGAACAAAATGAAAAATTATCTGTGAAATACACATTTGGGTAATTTAGGGCCACAGATACTAAAATGCATTAATCATAATTGCTGGCTTACAACATGGTGCTGCTGCAGGGCTGATGTAAGTTTGTTTTGGAGGCTTCCATACTGCATTTCAATAATTCAAGATGTTTGGGTTTCTTTTAAGTTTTTTATCCTTAATCCCAAATTTCCTGGGATTTTTAGAATGTTTACTTTTGAGATAATTTATGCTTTATACAATATATTATTAAGCTTTATACCTTAACTGATACTACTTTTCAACCTTAACTCCGCCTTGATGTGGGATTTGTTTTTGTTTTGGTCTGGAAATTTTAATAGCTATTACTCATTTGGGGCTTTTTCATCATTCATACTGGAAGCTAAGATGCAAGTTTTATACAGTGGAAAATTATCATTCATCAGGGAAATGCAAAAACCCTGAAGCAGAAATTCATCAAGAGTTTTAAAGCAGCAGCATCCAGTAGTATAGAAAAAATACCAAGTTGTTTTATAAACAATAGCAGTATAAATGCCAGTGCTTGAATGCTGATGTAAATGGTTGTCCATTGTGATTGTGCCCAGCAAGTAACAACACACTAGTGTTATAACTCAGTTTAAAATCATACATGCACTATGGCTGTACCTGTGCCATGTGATGCCCTTCTCT
>JAVHNF010055986.1:37592-49149 GCA_034783455.1 Micropsitta finschii
CAAGAGGAAAGCATCCCCCACCACATTACTAACAGCATAATTCTATCACTTGGGACTGTCACCCCAGATCTGTATGACTTTGGTGGAAGATTCAACCCACTTGCAGCTGCCAGACACCAAAATAGATTTGAACCCAGCAGATTTAATCACAAATGTCACTGGCCAAGTATATAATAAGTGACAGGTACCATTTAGTCTGGGTAAGTGGGAAGCACTTCATTGTCATAACAATATTTTCTTACTTATATCCAGCCCCCGAAAGCTTTCATTTTCATAAACCCAGCAACAGTACAGGTCCTGAAGCCTATTTCTTTAGCTATGTAACTATAAAGGGCAGGACACAGTAGAACTCACTGAGAACCAGTGCAGTTTCTTCTGCTTCACAGTGAAGAAAGTGAGTGAGTAGCTCTAAGCCTCCTAAGCCTCCTCAGAAGAACAAGTGCTGCTGGAATGAGTGAATTTATTGGGTATCTTCCAACAGTGAAGAAAATCCCAAAGCACAGAACTGGAGTGGAACTGCAACGAGCAGCAGCAAGGCAGGGAGCGGGAGACAGAGTCCATCAGAAGCTGCATTTTCAGACAGTGATTTTCAAATTTGCTTCTCCACTTACCTCAATGGCTAATGAAGCACTGAAAGGACAGCTACGCTGTCACAAGCACTTGTCACTTGGGTGTAAACCAGGCTGTGCTGTGCTGGCTTTGTCCCTGTTGAAGTGCAGGAGCACATTTCCCATCCGGTCTCCTGCCCTGTGCATCCCACACCACTCTGGCACAGGGGGAGATGCTCACCTCCAGCACAGCTCTGATACCCACGTGGGTAGGAAATGGGATGAGTACCTGCCTCTTCCTGAGGTGTGGAGGAAGGGAAGCATCTCCCCCTGGTGTTACAGAGGGCTGGGGCTTGGCTTGGTCCATGCTCGGACAGGAGGCACTGCGCTTCCTCTGCTCTCTGCATTCAGGCAATTCACTTTTCTCTCCCCTGGCAGATATTTTTACTCATTTAGTCAAATTTCCACCTACACAGACACCTCCACATGATGGCTATGGGAAAAACACAGCTGAGCTGGGAATACGTCCATGGGAGAACTGGAACCTTGATCACAGTCCTCTGAGGATTACTGGGGTCTGTTATTTGTCTGGCACATCAGAGAAGCAATTCTGCTGGAAAACATGTGCAGAAATGCCCCTCTACCTCAGCCCCTCCTTCCCCTATGCAAAGAAGGTCTTTTAAATGTACTAACATCCACTAGCTACTGTCCTTATTGCAGGCTTTATGTGGTTTTATGTTGCGCTTGTGATTTTATTCACTGCTTTCCTGTACCTTTTGTAAATGAACAGAACGTGGAGGTTAATGTGCTTTGTAGTAAGCAGGTAACTGCACTCATGATGGAGGACACAGAATCCTTAGAACTGCTTCCTCTTTGCCTCCTCCTCTGTTTTTTTTTGTATTCCCTCTGCATTGGCTCTACCCACTCGCTGTCCTCTGTTCTCTTCAGAGGATGAGAAACTCAAGGAGGCTCGAGCTGAATCTGAATCTAAGCTTAGTCAGTTTGCAAATACACCAAATACACTCACCCACTCCTCCCATAATCTTCTGGGAGCTTTTTGCCACCACTCATCAACCAAATCTTTGCCACTTCCAGCCCAGCGAGGCCACGTGCACGGCTAAAGGAGAGGAGATGGCAGAGCTGAGGGAGGTGCCTTCTCAAACCTCACTGTGCCCTGTTTTCCCTTGTCACTCTAGCAAAGGCAGCACCGTACGTGATACAGAACCTCACAGACCTGGAGGTTAACATCAGCGGGAAGATCATTCTGGAGTGCAAAGTCGGTGGGACACCAGAACCTCAGATCACATGGAGGAAGAATGGCTACCCCATTTTAGCAGCATCAGGTGAGGCTTGCTCCCCAAGCACACTGATACTGTACATAACATAGGACAATGAACTTGCAAACAGGATCTACAACTCTGTGGCTACTCTGAGCATGGCTGAGTCAGGATCATGTACCCAACCTCAGGAAACACACACACAAATCCAAACCTATCAGACCACTGCAGCTGTCTCCAACTTGGACTTTGAAGTCAAAGCTGCCAGTGGTTGCAACCCACTATGTGCTTATGCAGGTTGCCTTCTGCAGCATTCGTGTCTGCAGTCAGCTAGGTAGTGTGCATGCATTAGCATGGCATTAGTACATCAAGGAGTACAGTGTGCTGCTCTTCAGTCTGCTCTGTGACAACCACTTGTGTACAAAACCAAGATGTGGAGTGTACCTGCTTGCCAGGTGGGTCCAACTACACAAGCCTCGACTGTCAGATCAGAATATATGGGTGCATGTTGTGGGCAGCACCCATCAGCCAGCCCAGGGCATCCCACGGCATGTGACACATCCTGTCCTTGTCTCCTACGGCACAGTGATGAGAAGGGGCTCCCAGCTCAGCTGGTAGAGAGCAGGACAAGGAGAATGGACTCCCTTACCTGGGCCTCAGCTCTCTGTCCTGAGATCTCCTATAAATCATGGAGAATCCCATGTCGGCAGCTGCTCCTGTGACTTTAATTTTGCATCTTGGACTAGGTGGGAAGTCTCGGATCATCCATAATTCACATCAGGCTGTTCTGAGAGAAACTCTTTATAGCTACTGAAATTCTATAAATAATTCTGGAGGGACAAGCATGTAACTCATCCAACCAATGGAAACATAAATAAAATATTGGGAAAAAACACCTCAGGGTAAGCATTTCAGCACAGAGCACGGCGACTGCTGTGCAGTACTCTTGTTAACAACAGGATTCTTGGGCAGAACACCCAGAAACTCAAAATGTCCCTCCCTTTTGGATTCAAAGCCTGACCTGCTTCCCTATTCCTGCCCCAAATATCTCTGTTGCAAGACGATCTCTCAGTTTTGTGCCATAAATGAAGAAAAATTAAATGTGGAAAATGAATGAGGCAAATTAAATGTAGAAAAGCCTCACATAGGTCACATCCAGTCAAACTCCACCTCTAGCACCGGCCCCCAGTGAATACAGGACTTCACACAGTGATTTTTCCAGGGATGTTTTTTTCCAGGGATGATTTCTGTGTTCCACATGTCAGTATTCCCATAACTTCCTACAGCCCTCCAAGACACTGCCTTTCTCCAATGATTTCACCGAGTTCCCTTTTTTCCCAGTGCATCTTGTTGCTATCAGAAACCCTATCTTCCCATCACTTCCCTAGAAGCTTTCTCAGGCTCTTTGCTCATAATAAACAGCCACATTTACTGTTGGTTAAATGATTCCCAAGGGATTTATACAGGTATTGAGGAGAAAAAAGTGTCAGGGAAAGGCAGCTGCCTGGCCACAATGAGGAGTACAGCATTCAAATACCTCCTGACAACAGCACATACCAGGCCTGCTTGGATGGGAGCCCACTTTCAGTTCCCTGTCTCCTAAAAGTATATGTAGGCATGTAAGTTACTGTGATAATAGTGACTGCAATCCCTTCCTTCCAACAGGAATTTCCATGGAAAATAATACCCTGGTCATTGAGCGAGTGAAAAAGGATGATGAAGGGCTCTATGAATGCAAAGCATCCAACGACATGGGCCAGGACAGCACGTCAGCCTTCATTAAGATACAAGGTGAGGTCTAAGTTAAGGTGAAACACATGGATTGTGTTGGAATGAAGAGAACCATGCCCTAGTCATGGACTCTGGCTGCATTTAGATTTGGTTGTACATTTAACCTACAGGTTCTGAGGAGAAATCCAACATTGAAGTTATCATTTTGGTCTGCACTGGTCTGGCTGCTACTCTCTTCTGGCTTCTTCTGACTCTCTTCATTCGGAAGCTGAGAAAAGTAAGAGAGGTTCCATACTGCAGAAGGGGGTTGGGAAAGGTGGTGGAAAACCTGCAAAATGTTCCTGTAACGTTTCAGTCCAAGATTGCTGCTGACAGTCCTTTGAGTTCTCAAGAGATCACTCACACTTGTGAGATTCCAACCACTTCCACGGGACCATTAAACCAGGCTCCTCCCTCCTTATGAGCCAAACTGGCTTGCAAGATTAGGGAACGAAAACCAAATCTGAAATCCCCTAAAAGGAGGGTTTGGTTTCAGCACTTGTCTAGGAAACATGGGTATTAAAGGGGGTCCTGTTTTAAGAAAGATCCTGGGATGTTTGCTCTAGAAATGAGCTCAAACCACACTTGTCTCCAAGTCACTATTCTTTCACCCCCCTTTTATGACTCAAAAAAGTAAAGTTCCAAGGAATTTAGGTAAGTTTTCTCTAAAACAAACAGCAAACAGAAAAGCAACCACAGCCTCTGCTCTGTAACTCACCAAAACACAGTCCCAGCGCTGATCCCCAATACTTGAGTAAAACTTCCCCTCCTATTGCAAATACAGTGATTAAATTCATGTTTCCCCCTTGACCTCAGTTTAACAGAGTTGTGACAGCAGTGAAGTTCCTATTACACTTTGCCCTGTACAAGTCTGCTCACAGGAGCCACCAAATCACGACTTCTCACTAGAAGTAGCAGCTTTCACCAGCTTTTGATCCATTTTAAATGGTAAGAAGCAATAGCCACGAAGTGGATAACAACGGAGAACCAAGACTGATTCTCACCAACACAATGAAAATGCCCGAACACTCCCTAGTGCACAAGGAAGTGCAGTTCCCATAATAGGAAAACACTGATTTAGTTTAACAGATACAGGTAGAAGACAGTGACAGGTTTTGTGTCCTCAGGGTGTTTACCACCATCAATCAGTGACTCTTCCCAACACCCATGAGTGGCAGACATACATAAACATTTATTTCTCAGGCATAAAAATAAGAGAGGCAGGAGGCTGAAGTGATGCATTCATGGTTTGCAATACATTTCAGAGCTAAGCCTGGAATTCAGGATGCTCCCAGCCAGCAACTCTGTCCCATTAGAACTGCAGGGTAAATACTGTAATTTCTCCCCTCCCTGTTTTTAGCCCGATGCCACAGACATTAAAACAGGATACCTGTCAATTATAATGGATCCAGAGGAAATGCCTCTTGACGAACAGTGCGACCGTCTTCCCTATGACAGCAGCAAATGGGAGTTCCCAAGAGACAGACTGCGGCTGGGTGAGTGCTTGGGGGATTATTACTGTGAAGAGTGATGGTTTCTAAAGCTCCCCCATTTCAATGGATCTGTTGGATAACCCAGGAAGCACCCCATCAGTTAGTGCCCATGTACTACTGTCCTGGGGCAGTGAGTCACAGGATTCAGGATCATCCTTAATGGGGGAGGAAAGAAGGGATCTGGTAAGAAAGCAAAGATGCTGTCACTTTCAAAATAGCTTTCACTTCCTTTTCTTCCTTGGAGAAGTGAAGCCAAACTCCTGGCAGGGAAGGAAGGTACCTTCAGGTACTGTTCCTGCCAAAAGTATGGCTTCACATCCATAGAGGAAAAGGGAAAGAGCAGTCAGCCTGAAAGGTGACAGCCTTCCAGTGAATTTTAGTTTTGAAAGAATCTATCAATTCACCAAACAATCAATTCCTTACCCATCATTTGAACTTGGCTTTGAGTTGTAAAAGAGCTATCATGAAGAAATGAACTAAGTTTCATTCAACAGCTCAGCTCACAGGATGACGGAGCAAGCAGATGTAAAAAGCAGGTTGTGTCTGTATAGAGAAACACCAACATCTGTGTGCAATGATAAGTGTGGGGAATCTATCTGTATTTGTATGTGCTCTTGGTGCTTTAGCTGGAAAACATGGAATGAGGAGGAAGACAGACAAAAACAACAAAAACTGAGGATGGTGGGACATGGGGTCAAACTAGAACCAAAATCCTGACCATGATGCCCCGTGTACTCTGCTGCATTTTGGGGCAGAGCCCTCAGAGCACACTGGGTAACAGGCATGAAGCTTTAAATGAAAGGGAAAATAAAGACAGATTATCATCTTCAATTCCATTTGGTATAGCTTTTATGTCAAATAAATGTCAATAACTGAAGAGCTAAAGGGTTCTGATCGCCTGAGTGGCTTAGCTGGCTACCTCTCCAGACTGTGATTTATGAGAGATGAGGGTTCCACAATTCTATGTTTAACCCAAACTCTGACTTTCCTGGCCTTCAGGATGACTACACGTACTGTTTTTACCCTTAAGCCACATATATGTATTCAGCCTTGCCTTCAGCTGAATGCAAATTGATTTATTCTACTCTGTTCTATCACATACTGTATTGCATTAAAGCCATATGGATATAAATCACACTGGTTATATCCATATGCTGCAAATATGTGATACAGGCTTCCGTTGACTATCAGTCTACGTCTACGTTGTGCCTGGGCACTGGAGCCTTGTGTGTCTTGCAGAGCTGAGAATGCATGATTCCCTCTTATCTGATGCAGACTGTCAAGTCCCCCCTTAGCTCACTCTTGACTCTTGCTTCTCTAGGTAAAACACTGGGTCATGGTGCTTTTGGGAAGGTGGTGGAAGCGTCTGCTTTTGGCATTGATAAATCTTCAACCTGCAAAACAGTTGCCGTAAAAATGCTTAAAGGTACATATATCCCCCTGAGATTCACCCGAGATTCCTCAGGGAGCCTGTGGGCAATGAGGTTTCCAGTTCTCAGCTCCAAAGCAGTCCCAAGTTCATTGTGTTCAGGAGGGAGTGGGTTTGTCATGGGGGAGCAATTAGTCTTTATACAGTGGATGTTAAGGTGTAGGAAACGATGAGCGGGCTCCATGCTGTGCTGCTCATTAAGTCTTGTATTCCTAAAGGAGGAAAACAGCAGCTTCCAGGTCTGTGGGGTGAGGAGGGAAACAGATTACAGAATGTAATTACATTAGATAGTCTGCAATTGGATCCAAGCCTTCGATCACAGCCCTTCCAGATGTAGAACAGTTCAAGGGGTTGGAAAAAGCAATGCCAAGGGAGTGAATTAGAGACACTTGCTTGCAATTATTGAAATTAAGGAAAGCTTCTACCATTCCACAGTGGGGAATGAGGGAACCTGGAGACTTCTCTTTCCTGTAATATTTACATACAAAGCCTCTGCAGACAGCTAATGAATAAATGCATCAGCCCTACACTGCCTCACAGGTTGGAGGTTTTTAACTGTTCACTTGGATGTTTTCAGAGGTACAATGCATGCTCACATGGAGCTTTTCACAGCCACATTGCTCCGCATTGCTGCTGCATGACAGTATTAACCCTGCAATGCCATGATTCAGGAGCCTCTCTCATGGAATTTGGCTTCTGTTGCTGGCTGCCTCCTGGTGCTCCGCTACCTCCCATCTCTCTCAAAGCTCAAACCCATCCATTCACCACCTGTCTGGACCTCCTCCGAATGTGGTCCTTCTCCTCTGCAGTAGTCAGTGGATCTTCAGATCATCTTCTCTCCTGCTGTGGTTTCTTCTGTTCCATGCCCATCTCCAGATCCATGAAATATCCTAGAAGCCCCTGATCCAGACACTCCCTTCTCCATCCAAAACTTGCTGCCATGGATAGCTCAGGGGTTTCATTCACTTCCATACTGTGCTTCCCAACTGATCCTCATGTCAGTTCTACCATCCCGCACATACCCAACAAACTATTTGACAGTTCCTTCATCATTTTACACCTTCCTCTCTGAGCTGAGGCAGCAGCCTCCTGCTCTAATCCATGCCTCCCAACTAACATGCCCATAATTCATCACATTCCTGGATAAAGATTCTCTAGTGTGAGCCAATGCATTCAGGAAAATAAAAAGAGGCTCTGGAGATGTCTGCACTTCTGTAATTCCAGCACTATCTGTCACTTCCATGAAGCAGGCTGGTATAGTTCTGGGGTGAAGGCTAAAAGTTAATGTGCACAATTATCTGAAACACTTCCAGAGGCTGTCCTGTCTGGATTTTGCCAGGCATGTTCCAGCTCATGCCAGGGTAAATCAGGAGTAAAACCACCCATGTACACACCCAGCTGCAAACACTGTGGGCTTGGAGTAGCTCCTTCTTTCTGACACGATTTGGTGAAAGATGTGTTTATGGAGAAGTCTACAAACACAGAAAGAGGTTATATTTGTCACACATGATGCAAAGGCAAAACCAGAGGAAACAGGACACAGCCCTTTTGTTAAAATACATCAGGAAAGCTTTGGAATAAGGTGGGGGAAACAAGGCAGCATCTGAACAACGTCCTGGTCTGAGGGTGTCTTCCTTAGCTTTGGCAGCCAAAGAGAATGAAACTACAGTATCACTGGCTGACCACTGTCACGTTCAGGGCTCACACACAAATATGGGCCCTTCTGCTTTGCTGGGAAATGTATTTCTTGGGTGGATGAGATCTCCCACAGAGGCTCAGTAATGCTGTACATTCTGCAGTACATTTTGGGACCCAACTTACAGATGTGTTGGATTCCTCCATTCCCTGCAGCGAAGAGTTGCTCACTACTGTGGAAAAACATATTCAGAGGTATTGTAAAGAAGTAATACTAGACTGCACATCACCCTTAGAGATGGAGGAACACATTCTGTGTGCTGTTGTTGCTTGCAGAGGTTGGTGGTTCCTTTGCTGAGCCTGCAAAGGCTCTCTGGTATCTCATCTGGGGGGAGGGTTCTCCTTCAGGACAGCTGCCCTCCATAACCCATGCCACAGAAAGGAAGAGTCACCCAAAAGATAAAGTGTAACTCCACTTCATAAAGGTCAACAGACAATGAAAGGGATGAATTATGATCTGTTTGAGAGTCTGAAAAGCAAAGATACTGCAAGGAACCAGGGAGGGTTTTGTTTGCAAGTGTAAACAGGATTTGGCTGTGTCCTGTTCAAAATATCCTGTTGTGTAAAGATGATTTTTTTCCTGTTTATCTTAAGCAGAATGTGCAACTACTAATGAATGCAAGGCTTTAATGTCTGAACTGAAGATCCTCATCCACATAGGCCATCACCTGAATGTAGTTAACCTGCTGGGAGCTTGCACCAAGGCTGGAGGTGAGAAGTCCTCAATAAATAAGCAGCAAAAAAGAAACACTCTGCAGCTACAATGGTGTTTGGATGTATCTGTGGTGAAGTCCAACTCTCATGCACATGCAGTTAATGCAAGCATGAACATTTCTACCCCTATGCTCCTAGGAGAGCTTCTGCTACTGCAGAATATGGCCCCATCTCATCAATGGGTTTGGAACATCTTCTTCCAGTCAGTGGTGTCACTTCTCTGTTTTCCTTTTCTCTGTCCTTTGTAAACTTGCTTACAGAATGGATTATGGGCTGAAGGGAGGCAGCATCCTTAATGGCACTTTGGTCCCCAATTCCTCCACATCAGGCATTAAGGATCGTTTCAAAGGTTCTTCTCCCTCTTCTCTCCAGCCTTATCAGGAGGATGCACCAGGCTGAGCACACACTTGCTTGAGGCCTCCTCCTTCCCCAAGCACTTCACTCTTGCTGGGCAGAGGCAGGCATTTCTTGTGCAGCAGACAGGAAACCTGAAGCAGACCAAAGCTGACTGCAGCAACAGCAAGAGCTGCCAAGGGGCTGAGCTGACACCGCTGGCTCTACATCATACAAAGAATCTGCTGCAAAGTGCAGACTTAAACAAAGGATTCCATATATCTTGGACCTTTGTCACTAAAACATCCCTTCCCATACTGCCATACAAAGCATCCTTGTCTCTTATTATACTGTGCTTTAACTTCAGGGTAACAACTCTCAAAGATGCCTCTTTACTGCTTATGATGAACGTTCTAACAATTCCCAAAGGACAAATTTAGGAGAGCTGAGGAAAACCAAACCAAACCAAAAAAACAACAAAGAAATGAAGGGGAAAGAGCGGAAGAGCTGGTGCACACATCTGCTGTCATCTGAGACTCCAAAGCTATCATTTTCTCAAAGAACTTCCCAAACTTCACCAGTTACAGTGGAAAAAAGAAAACCTCAGTGAGGTGGATGTGGTGGGATGCCAGGAAAGAGATCTTCCCTCCAGCAGGATACTCCCAGCTCCTCAGGAGCAGTCAGCAACCACAGAGGTCGCTGTATCCTGGGAGCTGTGGAGGAGGGGCTCACAGGAGCTGCTGTAGCACTGCAGAGCCCATGGGAAGATGGCCAGCTTTAGGAGGAGGGTTTGAACACAAGGATGCACAAGCAAGTAGCCTTTGCTTGGGACTCTGAGTAGAGGGGAAGTAGCATAACGAATGCTGGTGATTCTTCTCTCCTGTCAAGTCAATGAGGTAGCTTAATACAAAGAGATGCCTAAAATGTGGCAGCATTACTAATAGGTCAATAGTTCTTAACCAAAGTTAAGTACCCAATGTGTTATGAGCAAACAGTTGGTTACGATTGCTACAATTTACCATCTCCCTTTCACTGGACAATCTGCTTCCAAACAGTACTCACCATCCAGCCTCAGAAAGGCTGCAGCAACCAGAATCTCTAAGTTCACTCTTCCCTCCTCGACGCCCCTGCTCCTCCTCTGAGCCCTGCTATCAGCCTTTTCACTCAGTATGTACTCCTCAGACCAGACAAGGGGCAGGCTGCAGCACAAGCCCTTCTGACAGAGCCAGGCAGAAGCACTGCTCAGCTGCCTCCTTCCCAACGGCCAAGTGCAGCTCTCAGCACTTTTCTCCTTTCAAGTTCACACTCCTCAGTCTGAAGCACAGATCTTCCACACAGAGCAAGTTTCCTGGACATGGAAGTCTGGCTGCTTAGGATTGATAGTAATACATGGTTATATGCATTCTAGTCCCATTGTTTCACTTTATCTTACATGTGATGTAAGCACAGCGATTATGCTAAAGGTAGAATGCAGCTTCTCCCTTGCCTAATAGAACACATCAAAACATAACAGCATCAGGGGGGCTGGAACTCGATGATCTTAAGGTCCTTTCCGACCCTAACTATTCTATGATTCTATCTTAAGCATATGCATAGTCAGATAAAAGCAGCAATTGCACTGAACTCTACAGCAGTTTGCACAGAAATAAGAAAGGAGGATACTGATAGCACTTCTCAGGCTTTTCCACTGTTACCACCTAATGGGGAAAACTGAGTTCTGTATTCCCTCCTCTCTGTACCCTCTACTGACTGTGTACTTCTGCAGTGTCACTTCTCTGTTTCCAACTTTACTCCTCTGTATAATAGGAGTGACAGCGTTTACTTACTTTGAAGAGGATTTGTGAGGCTAATACAGTATTAAGTGCTTTGCAGTGCTTCAACCTCATTTGACTTTCACTGTCTTTTTAGGTCCTTTGATGGTCATAGTCGAATACTGCAAATATGGAAATCTGTCCAACTATCTCAGAGGGAAACGAGGGGATTTCATTGCCTACAAGGTAAAAACCCAGCAGGATTCTCATGGTCACCAAGGCAGAGGGTTGACAACCACTGACCACAGCTTGGATTCTTTTCCACACTGGCACTGAGACAGTTTGGCATTTAGATAGGCACTTGATTGCCTCACCACATTTCAATTTGCATGAGCAAGAAAAGGAGCCCTTCCGTCCTCTTCTTTCCTAGCACCTCCTAAGGAATTAGCTGTGAATACCCAAGCATTCCAGTGCATTTCACAGAATCACAGAATCACAGAATCCCAAGGGTTGGAAGGGACCTCAAAAGATCATCTAGTCCAACCCC
>JAVHNF010055988.1:7995-18114 GCA_034783455.1 Micropsitta finschii
TGGTCTCAGTGCAGCAGTTCCAGAAATACAGCTGGTTTGTGTGGGGTAGATAGGTGGACAAAGTTGCTGCCCTTAGAGCTGGGAGAATGCTGGGTTTGATATTGAGCATTATGCTAAGCCTCTGAAGAGGACCTAGGAGAGGGGAAAGACAGCATGTCTGGTACCTGCTTTTATGCAGAGCAAAAAGCCAGCTGACTCTGAATCAGCATCACAAGGAAAAAGCCTCTTCTTCCTTGCCATCTGATGAAAAACCCCAGACAGTGTCTAGATCTGACCTATGCTGCTCAGCTTTTAAAGACATAGCTGTTTTGTAACAAGCCATTTTTAAAGTGGTGACTCACAAGGTGCTTCTGCTTGTTGGGTTTGGCTTTTTAGTGACAACTGAAAAGACAGAGGAAAATGATCACTTTGTATTGAGCCATAAGAGACTTCCTGCAAGGTTGTAGTGTTTTGCCCATTTGTCTGAACTGGCAAAACTCCTCCACCTCACTTTTCCCTCTCCCCTTCCAACAGTGCTCGTTTTGGGTCATTCATTCCTGAACTTCAAAGAAAATTCCCACGGATAGTAGGAGCCTTCATGCCTTCCATTATTTGGCACTGGGGCACCAGCCTGCATTCCTCTTTATGCCATGTAGGGCACCAACACCTGCGACATAGTCCATGTGTAGAGCAGATCCACATCCAGTAGCCCTGAGCTTATCTCTAATCCTTTCTGTTTCTCAGTGTTGACAATTTTATAAATGTTATTTAGTGTATTTTTCAAGCACGGACTGTGCAATGTTTGCAGTCACATTATATGCCAGCACATGGTAGAAAGCTGAAGTACAGGAGATGAATAATCTGCTATACAAAGGCTTGCTTCCTTCTATTTTTTTCTGTGCTCTTGTGTTGACGCTTGCATGTGTTGACATTGCTCTCACAGTAGGGGAACTGCAGCCACAAATCTTGTTTTGTTTTAAGAAGTCTTCCCTTTGGAAAGCTAATACAGCAGGTCATTACTAACAGCACACAGGAACTGAAGGTTTCTGCTAAACTTAAATGCTTCTCTCAGATTATTCATATTCCTCCAATAAGCTTTACCACTTTAATCAGCATAAACGAACCTCATCCCTTGAGCTGTCCTCAACATAAATCAGACCTATCACATTAATGTCAGTCAGAGTTATTCACACCCATGAAGAGACAAATAGCCCTTTCAGTTCTTTTCATGCGCACAGAAATCTTAAAGTATTATTTTAATGTTGCAGTTTGATGTCAGATCTCATTTGTGTCATCAGACCTGTTCTTCCTTCCCTTTCAGATGATACAAAACCAACTGTAGCTGCTTTTTTGAAACAGTCGCATTACCAGCAATGTTAATAATGTGTCCTTTTCCTTTTTTCCTTCTCTTTTTTTCATAGTCACAGCAATTTCACTCGCTGTGAAAATAATGAATTTCTTGTATTAATATTACGTGGGGAGTAAATTGTAATTTAGCTACTTTCTACCAGCAGCTGCTAGTGCAAGGCAGAAGCCAAAAGGTAACACATTCATTTTTTACAAAACTGGATGATATTTTTCATAGTCAAGCTGGAAGTACATGTCTAAGATAAGGTACATTGGTTGCAATGAAAAAATGTGGGTCTGCTCTTCTGGACTCTACCTCTGACGGTGATTTGCTGCATAATCTAGAGCTCATCTAACTCATCTGTAACATCCATTGTCCCATGGATGTTATGCTTCCCTTCTGGGTTAGTCTGCATTGCCAATCTATCTACTGCTACAGATATCACAGGTGGGAAACAGAAACGGTCTAGAGGATAAATGCCGTCCCATCCCAGGTCGGCAGATATTTGCTCCCAGCAAAGCTGCCTTGAGCTGTCCTGCCTGAGCTTTGTGGTGGAGAGGGTAAAGTGTTGGTTGTACATCAGAGCCTCAAACCTATATAGTTTCTGTAGCCAGCCGCAATGTGAAAGCTCTCTCCCCTAAATGTCCTCCAACACAGAGAATAATATTTTATTTCATATATGTATCTACGTGTTCCAGTACACAGAATTAATAGCATCTTTCTGCTGTTGAACACAGTATTCTTAGGGGAAAATATTTAAGGCTACAAGAGTACATCATCAGCACTCTTACGGTGGGAAGTCTAAGCAATCCTGGTTACTTTGTGCAAATCCATTTGTTGGGAGGCAGGATCCTCTGTTGAGCTCTGCAAGGTGATTGCATTAGCTGTCACTGTAAAAATACAAGAGAAAGCACCAGTTTTGGTCTTATGGTCCATTGCTAGGACCCACTTCTGCCAAAGTGGGTAGCCCTGAGATAGATTCCAAAAATCTCAGTTTTATTTATAGGTAATCTGGTTTATTCTGTTATTATCCCCAGTTTTGTAAATAATGCTTGGTTGCGAAAGAGAACAAACACAATCCCTTGTAGAAGATAATAAACGTAATAATATTAATCAGTGTCCAAATAAAGCATCCTTTCATTGGATGCTCTTTTACTTGCATCCTTGTGATGTGAATCTTTGTCTTTCTGCTCTTATAAAAGGTGATTTCATTCTCTGTATCTCTCTTTTCCCCTCTGCCTCCTGCACACTATCCATTAGCACCATTCACATCCCTCATATTGCATTAAAGGCTCATTTTATTTATAATTAAGCAGTGATGCAGTCATATGTATTGTTACATTTGAAAGATGCTCTCAGCTATGTTGGAAAACTGGAGATTCTGGGCAGGGTGCATTAAGGTTAATTACCTAATAATTTACAGTATAAAATGCAGCTGCAGACACTTTGATTTTCACTAATTGTGGCACTGAACAAAGTAAATAAGAACTTGCTCGTATTCCAGCACTATCACTGTGAAGAAAATAAAAACAACCGTTTATGGCATTTATGATGTCCTTTCTTTCTCCTTGGATTCAGTGGCACTTGAGCAGCCTTTAGTAGGCTATCATCCAGAGTGCTGGAGTCTCACCATATTTGTTTTATAATGATTTTCCTTTCTTAATACAATTCAGATGTCAAATGTAGACCAGCTGACTTTTATTGCATTATAGGATATCAAACATGTTATGCTGTAGAGGCAATACTAATAGGGTTTGATGGTGTTGGAAAAACAATTTTGAGGGTCTCAGGATAAAGTAAAAAGAGGTAAAGAATGGATTGAGAGCTAAAGAAACTCCTGAGCTGCAGGGTCTTGCTCTCTTTCCTGAGGCTGTATAACAGTGCATGTTCCCAGGTCTCCAGGTGATATAAATCCATGTAGCTTCACTGAATTCACAGAAATGGGCAGAATACTACATGTGAAAGAAGATATGCTTAATTGTTGAATGCCATGAATGGCATTCAAGTCTGCTGTCATCACTATGTGTGTTCCATAATAACTGGGACTAAAAGCACAGCCCTCACTCACAGTCATCCCTCTTGAAGAGATTCTCAAACCAAGGAGTATGGAGAGATAACATTTCCAGCTCCCACTTCATGGCTTACTGACAGCCTTTTTTAGTGATTCTTAGATGAATGAATTAGCTTAGTTTTATATAGGACAACATGGAGCAAAGGGAGTGGGAGAAAGCATATTGAGCAAAGACAAGTACCTATAAGGATGATAACCTGTGGATCAGCTTCTGTATCTGTCCTGTCTTATCTCCAGCAAACATGCTGTAACTCATGTTCCAATGCTAATTTGTTTGTATCTTGCTGTCAGAAACAGATGTTTAGGTTCTTTCTGTGTTTTTTGGTTTGGTTTTTTTTTTTGTTTTTTTTATGTTAGAAGTATCATTTGGAGTTTAAATGTTCTGTGCCGTGTAGCAGTGTAATTTCCTATACATTAGTTCAAGTTGTGTTATGGTTTGCCTCTTAATTCTCCTATCATGAATTTTATTCCTTTGCAAAGCACCAGTGTGAGGATTTTGTGTCTCTTACTCCACTGTTAACCCATTAACTTCATTTAAGCATTTAGAGAAGGGACTTTTGGGTTTCTTATAGATTCTTCTTTTCTGGTGCTGACTGTGTAGAGTAGCTGAGAAAGAAATTGGGGTGGTTTTGGATACTATAAATGAATGTGTTTCACACATTGTGGCAAGCTTATGGATCTTTTCTATTAGGTGTAAATGGTGTGTGAAAGCATTAATTGCATTTAATAAATATTAATATTTTTAAGAGTGAGCCTTGCCACCTTTCCAGATTTCCACGTTCAGTTAACAGCAGCACACAGAAGCAGTGAATAGCAGAAACTGAGAAACACCTCACCTCAGGAGACATCAACCTTTCTTTACAGAGAGGATAAAAAGCTCAGACTTCACCATTTCATGCTGCAGATGATCACATGCTTCCCTTTCTTTTTCCTATAATTCTTTTTGGTGTTCAAAATCCATTCAGAAATTTCCCATTAAAGGTTTCTCAAAAGTTTCAGTCCAGAGTGCAAGAGGCATTCATCTTTCAGCTGGATTCCAGTGCAATCATTTGAATTAAAAACCTGGGTCCTTTCAATTTCTTACCTAGGAAAATGGGAGTTATTTGGGGAACACATTTCCCTCACCACTACTATTGTCTAACATTTCTTAAATTCTTTTAAAGAAAGTTGTAACAAAGTGAAACAGGGAGAGTGTAAAGATATTTTTCTCTTGTTTTATCTTCCTTTACTGCAGGAAAATCTTGGCAGAAAGCAAAAAAGGGACAAGGAACTGAGGCTGGCTTAGAATACATTCTTATTAACAGTTTTACATACTCTGAATGAAAACACTTAACAGATAATAAGAGAATGCGTTTGGAGGTTTTTGGAGCTTGCTTGCTTTGGACCTTTTCCTCCAACATTTTCCATTTCTAAGGGAAAGGCTTAAACAATGTGAGGCAAAGAGGAGCTCTTAATTGTTCTTAGTTATTCATAGGGTCACAATTAAGTGATGAATGATGAGCAGTTAGGTTCATCATTCCTTCAAGAATAGAAACAAGAAAAGTGTGAATATTTTAAAAGAATAGGAGAAACAAATCCAAAGCAGCGCAGGAATTCCAGATCAGAGCTTTTACAAAATAAAACAAAGAGTTAAACAAAAACCCCACAGCAGAATGCAATAGATGTTTCTCTTGAATAGCCAGGAAAAGGTGACATCAAAGCAAAAGTTTCAAACTCGTAATTTATTGTCAAAAAGCAGTTGGTTTAGGAGAGTTCTGTTGCCCCTGTGATCACAACCATATGTCCCCAGTAGCCTGCACCTCCAGCTTGACCAGCCAGGGCTCAGAGCTGCTCCCCAGGAGGATGCTGCTGGTGCCCCCGCACTTGGTCCAGCCTGGCCCAGCAGTAGTCACACTCCCTCGTCTCAGTGTGTTATTTATACTTGTATAAAGGAGCCAGATCTTGTAACCCTTAATCACTCTGAGAAGCGCTGGCACACCAAGCAAGCCCAAAATGGTGACAAATTGCAATCTCGGGTAAAAAGGTGAAGATTAGGACTTGCTGATATGCACACAAAACCAAATCTACACAGTGGTATTTTACTTAAATAAAAGTTCATTAGAAAACAATAATCCAGAATGTATATAGGGTACCTTGAACACTGTTAGGACCTTTGTTTTTATATAAAATAAAGCTTTCATCATTGAGGATCAAACCTCACTAATTCTTAAAGATTCATTCTAAACAAAATTGTTAAACAAAGGGTAATTTATTGGGAAGAGACCTTAAAAAACCAGGCAGTCGCTTCAGCTTTAAAATACTGTTGTTGCATCCAGAGTTGAACTGTGCAATCTTTATATTTAAAGAGAAATCAATATCATTGATTAAACAAAATAAAAGCTGCTCCGCAAGAAACTATTGCTAAATCTGGCATTTGAAAAAAGACATTGTTTTTAAATCAAACTGATAAAAATCAGTGTGAGCTTCTTATAGCTAGACACGATGACTAAAATGCATAAGGAGAAGCAGAAATTACACATTTTATCAAGAAAACATATGCCAGTAGTTTGAAAAACCTTCTGACATCCTTGCTTCTTTCTCATGCAAACAGCTCTCTGCAGCAAGCAATTTGCTGGGGTCTTTTATTTAAGTGTAACATTTTAATGGGTTTATTTTTTTTCTCTTCCAGAAGATGCATGCAGCAGTCAGTCAGATCAGTGGCAAAATCCTAACCCCAGTAAAATAGCCGGTGTAGTACAATTCTTGAAGGCACAGCCCTCAGATTTAGCCCTGTATGTATTCTTAATGTGGTCATGGGCTTCAATTCAGCAATACTTACACCAAACACCTTTTATATTGGAAGGAAAATTAGCGGTGCCAGTGCTGCTGACAGAACTAAAGGGCTATTTGTCAATTTTAGTAGTACCATTCCACCCCAGCGCTGAATTTCAGTTTTAATAGTTTTATCAGTCTTATAGAAGCTGACATTAGATAATTAAACTGCATCCATATCACCAATGTAAATGTACAATGGAATATTTAAAGGCACAGAGTAAAGTAAATTATGGCATAGGCTGACATAAACCAAAATTTTGTATGCAAAGCAGATTCTCATAAATTTGTTCTAGGAGATTCTTCATTAAAGCAACACATTTCCTTGAAAAAAGCCACCCAACCTGTCTGTCAAAGATACTTCAGTTATCTTTATTTTACATTGTTTTTCTTTTAGAAATAATAGTGAAGAAGGTGCTCTGAATGCTTTTATCTGAAGCAATAAACTTCTAGGATGTTCAAGTATAATTAATTGCATTGCTTAAAGCTAAGGGCTTCTAGCAGAATATACAGGCCCTGACATTTTTGTTATGCATAAACTCTACTAGGCTTATGCCATAATTAAGCATCAGGATTATATTTTCATTACATTCTTAAAATTTTCATTAAAACTAGAATAAGGAAAACTTACAACAAAAGCTAACACTTGAATAGAAAGTGATGACACATTCCCAGACTGAGGTATATGAGAACTGAGATGATAATGTCATAAATACATTTCTTTCACATTTGTCAGAACAGCTATTAACTTGAAACTTAAAAAAGACAGTAAATGCTCCAAAAAGCAAGCCAGGGTTCTGCACTTTGCAAAGAAATAATAGCTAAGCCTTCTTTTATAACACAGTTAAATCAACGCAATTTGCTTCTGAGTTATAAAGCAATTAAATGTTATTAGGCAGCTGCATGGATGGACTTGGTTACAGCCCGGTTTACAGCACTGCAAGGCAAAAAAGATCTCGTCAGGTTTTTACAGGAGAGTTTCCGTGTTAAAGAACTTCTCTCTGCCTCTTTCAGCAGGGTGAGATAGCACCACGTGAAAAAGCTGCAACATGACACACACCGGTGGCTGTTTTGCCAGATGTTGCTGCTGCTGCTCTGCTTCATAAAAGACAGTAAGACCTGGTTTATTTTTACCTGAATCGAGACAAGCTGCAGCTTCAAACAAGGGGCTGAATCCTAAAGACCTTACGCAGTTAAATCTGTGGGCATTGGTGAGGATGGGAAGAAGATGGGTGAGAACATGAGCATTAAATGGAACAAATGACTTCCAAAGGACTCTGATTTTAGATTCTCACTGGCTGGTAATTCTTCAAACACTGGCTTGAAGATTTCTAGCAATCTGATTTCACCAGAGGTTTTTGTGTAGAAACTGCCTACAACCTTGAGCTGTTCCTAAAGCGTTTTAGCTGCTTACCCTGAAATGTTATTTTTCTACTTTTAGTCTTCTATTTTCACCTTTAATCTGCCTATTTAGATCTGGACTACATGCAGATTATGATCCAACATTATGATTTCTGTTAGCAGTAGGATATTTTTCTATTAGATCCCTACCAACTTGTCACATGAGATCTCCCTTGGTTCATAGTCCTTAGAGCACTTACAATCCCTCTCAAATAAGAAAATACCTATTCCCATAAGTAGGTAGAGTCATTTATAAGCTACTTTAGCCGCAATTACTTACTGTAAGGCACATGGTAGTAGCTGTGGCCCTGTTGACTGAGCTCAAACATACCGACGTGCTTACCTTTAGTTTTGCTATGGCCATTGAAGATACTGAGTGATGAGCTGATGGAAGTAGGGAAACAAACTGGACTCCTAGTTGGAGCTGGTTTTGTGTAACTCCTTTCCTGTTTTGTGCAGTGCACTTTTTGCCTTTGCCTACTTTTTATCCCCACTCCTTCCTTCAGTGTGCAGATCTGAAGGAGAGTGGCCTTAGCAAATAGGCTGAAGATTATTGCAGTAATCTGCTGTTTATTGAAGACTGTATTATCTGTGCATGCACAACACATTCAGAAAAAATTAGCAGACAGCAGTCAGTAGAACTTTATGAAAGCAGTCAGCAGGATGCAAGGGGGATGCCGAGTTCATCAGTGACTCGATATCTTTGTTAACAACCAGGATTAATTTTGTTTCTGTGCTTTTTTTTGTCTTGGAGAATGAATAATTATCACTGAGTTCATTGAAATGTGCCTTTTCTAAGCTGTGACTGCATACCGAATGCCTGAAATATCCAAAAAGGACAATGCAAAAAGCTTTGTTACCACCATGCAAGGAAGGCAAGTGCCAGTCCCCCTAGACAGAAATGTCCTGTTAGAAGATACTTCTATGTGTCCATGTTTTTAAGCCTCTTAATTTTATTTCCATTGTATCGGCTCTGCAGTTCTTATTAAGAAAAGGTCTTATCTGTGATGCTGAAATGTCATCAAACCTAGATTTGGAGACAGAAAATACAGTTTAGTTTCAGGTTAAGAAGAGGCTGAGTCTATAAACATTTCAGATCCAAATTCAGTAGAAAGTATCTCACTTCCTGAGCAATTGCAGACCTAGTAAATGAAAGGATTTGGCCAAAATGCCATGAAAGCAAGTAAGACGATTTTAGCCTTGTCAAATGGAAAGCAGAAGTAAGCCGAACTGGCTTGGTTTATAGATCAGCAAGTTAGGTTCTTGTGAATCGGCCCCTGTTTTTGCAAATACATCTTGCATTTTAAAGGGTTGAATGTTTAATGCTCAGGACAAAAGTTCTTTAACTATGGGACAGCATAAACCTCCCAGACACTCCTCTGAAATTTGTCTTCATTCATGTGAGGGTATTTTACCCCTAAACAGAGCATTCACAGTGAGATTCAACATGCTGCTTCACAATAAAGACATGGGATGCATAAGACAGTGTAAGTGGACATCCATACTAGTGTCTCAAATACATGTAGCTGCCGACAAATCCCACATATTTCGAGAAAAATCATCCAGTCCACCCTGAGAGCTTTGCAAAGCCATAAATATAAAGCAACTGCAATAAGAATGAATCAAGCTGAAGTCCCAGTATGAAATATGTATTTTTTTCCCGCTATTCCTGTAGAAGTAATTCCATTTTGAATTTGGATATAACTTTTAGTAAAGTTTCAGGAGTGAATTAGAACTCTGTGTGTTGAAATCAGTTCCTCCATCCCTTGAAATCTGAAATTCAAGATCGTAACTTAGAACTGTTTGTGCACATCACTGCAATACACACCACATGCTGGAGGGAGTTTCCTATGTCAGGTAAAAACACTTTAAAGATCCGTTGGACATATAGATCATGCGCTAAGTAGATCAGTTCTGGCCAGACCACTGCAATAAAGCATAGGTTTTCCTATTTTTGTCTCTTTTCATAGCCAAAATTCCCACAAGGCTTGCAAATTAAGTAACCAAGGTGAGCCTGAGTGTGACCCTCTGGTTTCAACTTAAACTGTCTTTTCTTCAGCTCTCCTCACACTGATGGCTTTTGTAGCCGTCAGACCCCTGCCTGGCAGATGGTCTGGGCTGAAGCAGAACCTGGTTTTAAGCACTTTGAGCTCTGGCACTCTCTTAGTGCATTCATTTAATTTTTTTTTATGTGGTTTACAGGCTCTTTTGTAGCCTGCAGAGCCATAGTAATGAGTACAGAGCTAAGAAAAGCTTTGCTAAACTGCACTGTTGAATTTTGTGGCATTTCTGTAAAACAGTCGCTAGGCAGAAAGCTGGGAGCAAAGAAACGTTTCTGTGCTGTCTTGTTCTCACTTTTCTGTGACCAACTCCAAAATTCCCCAACTTCAAAGAGAAGAAAAAACCATATTGTTGCTGTACTACATTTTGCATTGCCTTTAAACACATTACTCAAATTTAAAGAGCAGGCATTGTTTTACTGCAACTCCTACATATGTGGAGATTTTAA
>JAVHNF010055993.1:1618-19113 GCA_034783455.1 Micropsitta finschii
GCTCAACCTGCTGTGTATGTATATGTGACGATGTATATGGGCTCACATGTGCCACTCTTAGAAATAGTTTAGAAATAGCTTTAGGGAGTCTTTTCAGCCCAAGTTTAGATCGGAGCCCAGGTCTCCCTTGCATGTGGGGGCAAGGACCAGAAAGCATCAGTCACAAAAAGGCTGTATCAACCCCCCTCAGCAACACTTAACACATCGTTTTACATTCCCCTTCCCCAAGATGTAGTGTATGCTCTATTTTTGTCTCTAAATTGTTATCCACCCCCAAATTCTTTATCTGAACATATCACGTCTGCACCCACGTATCACCACAAACCAAAACAGAGAGGCAGTAGATAAAGGGAAATTTGTGCAGCAGCTTTGTGGATGCCTCTTGACAAATCGTTTGCCTTCAAATCATCTCTGGCCCTGGTTCCTCTGCGTTTCACCATTTGCCATAGGTCCAGGTCTGCTTTTCAAACACTGCCAAGTTCAAACACAATAAAAACACAATAAAATATATCGGTGTTATAACCAGAACAATCAGGTGTTCATTCATTGCCTCTTTCAGCTTTTAATTTGTCACAAGCTTTGCTGCAGGGCTTCTGACTTCTTGATAGCAAACTGGATTTAAGTGGGAGTTGCATTAGTGAGTGAGACTGGAATCTGGGTCTGCACAGCGTAATCTGAACATTGTGTGTAGTGGCATGAATTAGCAATATGAGTGCATTGTTCCCACTTATGGAAATTAGCTGTCCTTGCAACTGAATAGAAAACAGAGTGTAATGTAATGGTGGAAGCACCAACTGTTAAAGATTTGTTTTCCTCATGTTTAAGCAGCTACAGAATGGAGACACTGAGCATCAGTGTGGCTGACAACAGCATGTGGTGTTTTCTTTGTGTTCCTGCTTGTCTGAAGCCAATGCCTGGTAGCTGGAGATAGCATCACCTACATCAGAAGAGATTTTAATACCATTTTCCTTCTCCAAACTCTATCAATGTCATCTCTCAATCCTGTGAGAGGTACAATCTTTGCTGAAAAATCATGGACCATGGCTGAGAGCAGCCTTCAGGAGAAGCTTCCCCATTCCCCTGAGCAATGTATCTCAGCTACCGTGTAAAAGTTTTTTGTGTGTCACAATCACCAGACATTAGAGTTCAGCCTTAGGACAGGAGATAGCCATGGAATGAGTGAACGGCAGTAAAACCCACCCAAAGCAAAGCACAGACCATTGTGTCCTGCAATATTAAATTAATGAAATTAAAGAAAGTTCCCTGGCTTCTTCTTCTGCCTCTCCGTGGGAAGCCTGTGGAGCTTTGGTGGGAGCAGAAGGGCTGCAGCCTTGCACCTAGCTGTCACTCACTGCGTACCTCACTGCTCATCACTGCTCTTCCTGATTATTTCTCAATGCTGGGAAGCAGTGCTTATCAGCTGCTCATGCAGATGTCATTTTTGTTGGCTGTTCAATTGGTGGGGCACAATTGGTGGCAGGTCCACCTCTGCAGTCTGTGGGGCCTCTCTGTGTGCTGATAAGCTGTGCTAACACCAAGCTTTCAGAACTTACCCTTATCATTGGAAGCCCTGATATAAATACTGCCTTTTTCTTCTGATCAAAAAAATCCAGTTATTAATGTTTAAAGGACCTGAAAACAGCCAAGGGAACATCTCTGCCGCAGCCCCAGTAGAATCCCATCCACATGCATCTGTGGCAGGCACAAATAATGTCATTTTATATCCTACTTGCTTTAAATATTTCCAAGACCAAAGAAATCAGCTGCATGTTGTACTTGCACCTGTCTTTGTTAGGTCTGTATCTCCAACTTCCAATCAGTGAGCACAGAAACAAGAAATAAAAGCAGCCGAAGAACAAGAAGAGCTCCACAATCAGTTTTGCTGTCCTGCAGGGATAAGGCATGTACAGGTGTGTTACAAAGAAGGTGACATTTCATCCCTTTCACCTTCCTCCTGTCTAGGCTAAGAAATACTAGTACCTATAACAGTAAATAACTCACAGAGACTCTTATTGCCTTCCCCAGAGCTTTGGAGGTCTGACAGTGTTTCCTTGTCCCAGTAGAGAGATACTTGAGCCATGTCTGTGGCTTGCAATGTAGGATAGGTGCTAGGTGGAACAGAAACGATGGGATGAAAGATGAAAGGAGACTTGCAGGCTGCAAACACTGTTAGCATTAAGCCTCCTGGGATGGTTTTCTCTTGCAATTCAGCTTTATACTTCATGTTTTGTCAAAGGACACTGTTAGCAGACATCTGCTCTGGCCATCCTGTTCTTTTCAATATACCTTTTAATTGAATCCTATTCTATTTCTAACCCAACAGCAAGGGTTGTTGTCCAGTTACGTGCAAAGCGAGGGATAGGCAAATCAATGCCAAAAGGCTCCATTGAAGTATCAGAAAACGTTCATCAAATCAACTTACAAAACTGAATTATGTGGGACCCCAGGAGTAAAAAATGACAAACACAGAGAGTTAAATTGATAGCAGACCAGGATAAAAGCTTTTAGTCAATGCATGCTATAAAATTAATCAAGTGCAGTATACTCCCTAAAAATTAGAGCAGTTTCCTCATCCCCTGCACTCTACTCAATTTCAAATCTAAATAACATACAAAGTAGATTAAAATTAATCAATGCAGCAGATCCCACAGCAAAGCAACTAATCAAGAAAGCAACACATGCATTTGCAACCATTTATTTATTGCCATCACCACGTGTGGCCAGGATGTGAACGCATATGGCATCCCTGACTTCTCTTAAACTGATGCCAGAGCTGATGTGTGTATTTGGGTTTTTTATGTGAGGCAGTAAGAGAAACTGTCAGCATTTAGGTCACTTGGAAATATTTACTTGAATCTTGCAAATATTATGAAGGGTGAAACAGGACAAAATTGTGTGTGTATATATATATAGTGTGGATGTGCAACATTAGCTTTTTCTCTGTGTAGGACATGATTGCTTCATCTCTGACTGCAACTACTCAGCTTTTCTCTGTAGGTGTATATGGCCTGGATGAGACCTTCCAAGCTATGGAATGTCAGAGAGGAGAGTTCTCCAGGTGTTGGGAACCAGTAGCCCATAGGTGATAGCTAATATTTCCAGCTTATCCAAATATGTAAACACCATCTCCTATTCATATATTTGCATTAAATACCTGCCCAAACTTTTCATATTGATGTTTATGAACCTGCCAAATGAAAAAGAAGAACCGAAAGAGATGCCTTCCTCAAGAGGGCAAATGGGGGATGTTTCACGGAGACAAGTGCAGCCTGGGAACTCACATCTCAGACTTCAGGCATATTCACAAATCCTACAGGGTGAACATGAGCTGCTTTCAAAACTGCATTGAATTTCCACCAGCAGCCACCCACCAGCTGTTTTGCCAGCACATGTGTATTACAACATGTACCTGCAGCAGACTGTGGTAGCTGATTTCTTATTCTGAGAGCAAAGTGGACTCCCTTTACTGAGATTTCAGTGCTAGAAAACCATCAAGTTCCTCTTTCTGTGTCATGAAGCCCTGTTTTCTTGTACACAAGTTCTCCACCCGTTGCCAGTTAGCCCAGCTCTGCAAGATGACATACACCCACCAGATGGTCCTAGTACTTCTGCACCAGAACTGCTGATGTGCACTGGGGTCAGCAAAAATGCACCATGCTTTTCCTCGGCTTAACAGGCTTCCCAAACACAGAAAAGTACAAAAGGCCATTGAACATCCCTCTTCGGCAGCATGAACAGTTGGCCTGTTAACAAGTGCAGATCTGTTGTGGCAGTGAGTTAAAATAACTTCACTTTTCAAGAGGGGAAAAGAAAGCTGCTTCACCATGCTCTGTAAATCAACACCATGTCAGTCATAGGAAATCAAAGATATGTTGTCACAAATCCTAATGCCAGTAGGGACAGCAGGGTTTTGGGCATTCACTGGGTGCTGTGCATGCATGCAGCAGTGAAATATGGTTCAGCATGGTGAACATAATGTTGTGACACACGAGGAACCACTGGTCATCAACTTTTATTATCGCACTTCTTCCCTCTGCCCTTCCTCTGAAGAGTTAATTCTGAATATATATGAATAGCACATGGCTTTGGTAGGGCAGTTGTCCCCACTGCCAAAGGAGGTTCTCGAGGAGAAACCAGGGTGATGTATGCTGCACATTTTCCAGAACAGGAAAGCCACCATAACAGCATTGTTTTTCCATTCCCCTCTCTGCCTTCAGTTGCGATAGCTCTGGCTGCAAGCAACCTGACCTTGTCTGGCTGTTTGCAGCAGCAAGCATGTTGGACATGCTGTGAGGTGGACACATCACAGGGTTACCATTCTGGCTTGTCAGGGTCTCCCCTTCACTCCTGTAACACTAGACCGCTTCTCAATCATTTCTTAGTAGCTTGGGCTAAGAAGCCTATTACATTGGCTGCGTCAAGAATGGGATACGGCATCTCTGGCATCCCAGGCTTTGCAAGTTGTGTTTTGCAACACACACTGATGTGCTTTTGTGTGGAAGGGATCTATTTCACATTAAGCAGCCGTCGCACGGCAAGTTTGATCACCACCTGTAAGCAAATCCAAGCAGAGCTCATTCCAAGGTCAGCTGGGTATTTTCTGCAGACTTATCTCCAGCCTTGCAGGCTGCAGAGCAGGCCACCACACTGGCCATTTGAACCGCCAACAGATCAAACACAGACAGAACTGATCCACACTGGCAAGAAAGAGATTAGAATCAAACAGCCTCCTCTGTCCCTGAAGCTTGACAGGTGTCCAAGGTGTCATTACAGTCAGCAGACAACTTCAACTAACGAGGTCTTTGTCCTTACACCTTCTTCTTATTTATTACCAACACAGAGACATTAAACCATCCTTACACATATTTGAGCTTGCCCCTAGTGAAGCTGGTTCAGTATATTATTGGGTACCTGCTCTAGGCAGCAGTGTGAGGGGCTGTGCTATCTTGGGTAACCTGCCAGCCTGGAGAGTTTGTGACTGCAGAAAGTAACTTGTGTGCTTACAGTAACAGATCAGAAATTTGAGAGGCACTTTATCAAGCAAGAATTGCTTGACAGAAGACAAAATGCCTTACATAATACATGTCCCAAATACGAAAAACCCCTTGATGCTACACAGATTGGCATAGGATTTGGTGGTGTTCCTCTTCCATAACTATGCCCTTCAAAATCCTTTGTTTTGATTTTGTTCTTTCACTTTTGCAGTACATTCCCAAATGTTAGCATCCGTTTTCTCATGTTTGTTACAAGCCAAGAGTATTGGTGCATGTATAAATTCAGCACCAAACCACATCTGAGGATTTAGTGTTACATGGGGAGAGAATCAAGTTAACATCCCTGAAACTGTCCCCCATTTATTCCACCAAGATAGGAACAAAGATACCCATAGCAAACTTTGTCCTGCAAAGCATTAGGGATCTTGGGGTGGTGTTAAAATCACTGTTTCTCATTGAAGACAGTGAAATTACACTTTTTATAAATTGAGAATCTTTTGTTGATTGGCTCATGAAGAAGCCTTGAAAGCTTGTGTGTACATAGACAAACAGGTCTCTATCTCTACTATTACTCTGATTTACACACTAATCCAAATATCAATAAAGCTATTTGTAACTCCTTTACGTCTGTGTAATTATTAAAGCCACAGACACTCCTGCCACGCTAAGTATCTCATTCTGAAAGTGAAACCAGGAGGCTCATCTCTCTGTACCAATGTGTGGCCACATCAGGTCACGCCTGTAATCACATTCGGTTCGTTTTTCAAGCATCTTTAAAATGGAAAGAGGAACTGAGTTATTCTCTCAGCTGTTGTGGCAACCAAGAGAATAAAGCAGACATTGCAGCTTGTGCTGAAATCCATGGACAAAGGAAATAGTTTTGAGTCCAAAGTTTACAGCTGTGCAGGGTGACATCTCACTGTGCATGTGTAAGGCTATTTTGAAATAATGTGTACTTTAAAAACAATTTTATAGCTAAGAATTCATGGGCAGAATTTGCCTGCTCATTTACTGCGAGCCTGTGCACCATCTGATCATTACTTCTGCAAATAGTTGTTTAGGTGTTGAGCTGTTTATTTTCACGCAGAATTTAATTGTGCAAGATGCAACTGTTAATGAAGAAAGAGCAAAATCCCTTCTGAATACCTGGACCTCTGCTGATATCTACCATCTCTGCATGGCAGCAAATCTTCCCATCTCTCTTCACTTTTAGATGAATCAGGGCAGTCCCCTCTTCTCAGCTACCACTGTAGCATGCTGCTTTCAACACCCATCTCTTCCAGCGCAAGCAGCAAGAACATGGAAGTTCAATGCCCTACAAGCCTCTGAGAGGTTTTCTTATGAACAGCAAACACCTGACTACCACCCTGATATAATTTATCAGAAGACTAAAAGAGAGGACAAGGACAGCTCCAGAAACTTAACGCATTATGGAGGGTTCAGATGTTTGTGCAATACTGCTTTGCTGCCCATTGGAACAAAGCACTGTGATGACTATTATAAACGTAAGAATGAAGACATAGACTAATCACCTTCCCTCATCTATAAAGGGTGTTGGTTGTTTTCAGCGTTTTAGTGTTTGCATGGCTTGTGTAATTCAGCAGACTGTGCTGAAAGACTGAATGAAGGAGGGAGATGGTTGTGTTTGGCAGGGAAGATGTGCCTGATGTGTCTTGTTGCTATGGCTTTGTAGGATCGCAGAAGTTAACATCTATTAGATCATGTATCAGGCTTCCCCACACCCTCTCACTACTTCTGCTAGTCCAGTTAGTTCCCTAAAGTCCCTTTTTAGTGGTTTTTGCAGTTGAACTTTAAGTATTTCAAGCGATGATACAGCCACCCTTTATTTTCCCCTCAGAGATTTCTATGATCTAACACCTTGCAGAGCTGTGTCTGACTCTCCTGCCTGAAACCCTTTTGTTTGAAAGCCAGGTAGCCATTTGCATGTGAACCACACTCACTAGATGGAGAACAGCACTTCATTTTCTTTGCATCCTTTATTTGTCTCTTGCTTGGCTCAGAGCCCCCAGGGCCTGTCACGGTAAAGCCATTACCTCCATGCACGTGCAGACCACATGCCTTTCCGTGGCAATTTCCATTGTAACTCAGCATCAGCTGCTTAACTCAACGGTTGAAACAAGAACAATGAATTAAAAAATAGGGTAGCAGGAAGCATTATTAGCCCCCAGGGAATTTGCTGCCTCCTAAAGCACTATTTCTTACAGCTTTTGGAGCAGTTCTTCCTGCTGTGGCTTTCTCCTGATCCTGCTGTCATAAGGAGCCCAATGTCTTTTGCACTTTTTCCATCAGTTATTCCTGTCCAGCCAGCCACTGCCTCTCCTTGCTGCTTGCTCTAGACAGACTCTTTAAACCAGGCTTACACCCTACACCTGCGCTATGCTTTTAGCAGTTCTCTTCACAGGGTCCCGAGGATAAAAACTGTTATAAGAAGATAGACACTCTGTGTGAGTTTGCAGGGGCGGCAGGACTATCACCTCTGGTGTTCTGATGCAATAGGAGCAATAGACAGGCTCAATTCAGTTTTATGGGTCAGAAGTACCATTCTTCAAATCTGTAAGTTATTCCATAGCCAGCATTGATGGCGTAGCATCAGTTGATTAACGTTAGTTCTTCACCCAATGCGCCCATGCACCTCCCTGGTTCAAACTGGAAAAGGAGTGAATGCAAACGTACAAATATCCCCAAGGAATATAAATGTTGATAGTCCCCTGTGGGCTTAATTTTCTATGGAAGGGGACTGAATGTTTGGACTTCTTGTTTGCAGCATAGCATGCTGTGGGTAAGTGAGCTACTGATCTCCAGAAATGAGCTGCTTATGCAAAACAACTGAGATAATAATACCTGTGCTGCTGCACATGTCCTTTCTATTTCAGGATGGAAAGGAAAGTGATAACTGAGGATGATTAGCTTCTGTGCTTGGCACCACCTTGGCAGCAGGGTGTGAAGTCACACTCTCAGTTGTTGAACTGGGAATGAGATTATGCAAGAACACAAATGGGAAATGAAGTGACCCACCTACATATTAATGATAGAAATCAGTTAACACTTACTTTCAAACATGTTGGAATAGCTAATCAAAGAAGCCAGAATTCCTGAACAGATATGTAAACTGAGGCAGAAATGAACCTTAGCTTCATTTAGCTTCTAAGTGTTCTACAAAGTTGGTTTCAAACCTGAGAACACTCCAGGATGGACTGAATCTGCATCCACATCTAGCAGCTTCTTTGTTAGGCAACACACTAATTCAGTGTCTGGATCCCAGAGGGCCCTTTGGGAAGGCATCTCCCCCAGACATACACACCCTCTGATGACTGCATTTCCACTTGGAGCACAGAAGGAGGTGTAACATCAGCTGGAAAAGCTGAATGTACTCAGCCACATTTCATTTCATTATGACCAAGACAGACTGAGGCACAACATCTCCATCCGAGTACGCTGTGGAAGCACTCTGGTCCCCCTGGTACTGGAAGTAATGAGATGATAAAACACAGGCACAAAGAGCAAGTTTGCCTTCATAAATCTAAAAGGCAGACATTGAAAAAATGCCAGATTTCTGAAAAATTCAAGCCCTCTTTCATCATCTAATGAAAAAGGCCCCTCTGTCTCTTGACAAAAAAGAAAAATCATTTTAAGCTATTCTAAAATATATTGAAAGCTATTTAAAGAAATTAAGTTGCTTTGAAAAGAACTGTTGACTTTACTGATGGTGCCCTACTTGTTTTTCCACATTAGTGCCTTTTTCAAGTGTAGCAACTGGCATTTACAGTCTCCTCTCTGTTTATTTCACTAAAGTAAAGGCACAGCTCAGCTTCATATTCACAGATCCAAGCCGTTTCAAACATCAAAGGCACCTCACATACTGCTCCATCACTGGGTACATACAAGCAGACTGGAGCTGTGAAACTGCAGCAGGGCACCAATATTTTTATGGATTTTAATATTCAGTCCTTTTTATATATCTTTTTTTATATCATCTTCGTAAACACAAAGAAAGTTAAAGGCTCTGACAAGGGTCAGCCCAAGGCAACATCATCTCAGGTGGAAGCCATGGACTGCAAAGAGGGCAAAAACAGAGTATTTGGAGCAGGGGAGCAGACCATGCCCTGGTGAAAGGTGGCCACGTATTTGAGGTTACCATGACTGACATACTCCAGATTTCATTTTGCTTGCTTTCTTTATATCACACAGTCTTGAAGCTATCTGGGTTGGAGTGCAGCAGCCCCTTGGGAGCCTGCATTTACTAGCACTGGTTACTGACAGATTGTCTGGTGATGATGGTGAGTTTGGAGGCGAGGAAGGGAGGGACGCAGCCACTTACATCACCCCTTTGCAGTGAGCAGAAAGCATGGCTCTGACCCAACACTTTGCAACCCGCCTGAGGATCCTGGAGCCAAGACATGACACCAAGGAGAAGAGACAAAAACACACACCGGAGTGAGGAGCATGCTTGGAAGCAAAGACCATGCCAGAGACCTCAGCCCTGGAGTTGTTTTTAAAGCATACAGCAGTGGCCTCTGCTGGCTCTGATCAGGACATCAGTTTTGTTTCTTTTTGCTGTTTTTCTCCCTGCTCTGATGTGGCTGCCTGCAGCAATCACCAGGCTGTGCAGGGCACAGGTTCCCATTTCCCAAGGGAAAAGCAAGAGCTGGAAAGGAAGAAGTGAGTTTGCAGGATATCGGGACCACTAAACTAACAGGGCTATTTTGGCACATCCAAAATGTGACTGAGGAAGGGTTTGACAAAACTTGGTCCACGTTGCTGAATAGTTCCCTGAAGTAAACCTGTGATGTGCTGCCTTTGGGGGCTGAGCAGCCAGGACTTTTGCTACGGAGCTTTCCTCGTGTTTGTGCCCAGCCTGAGCTCTACTCCAAGCCAGGTACTATGCCACAAGTGTGGTGACAGCCCAGTCCAGCTCCCTCCTTAATGCTCCCCCTGCCCATCCTTCCACCAGCACATCTCTGAGGGATGGGGCTTTCAGGAGCTGCCTTTTCCTCTGAAGGACCTCCCAGCCCCACACCGTGTTTCTGCCCATGCTGCCTGCATTCACAGAGCAGTGGGATGCGCAGGCACCTACTTTCATATGCACGTCTTTAGTTGTAATTCCCATTAATAGAATCACTACCCTGAATCACAAGTCCTTTGGCCACTGAATTTCAGATATGGCTTTGAAAGCTGCTATTACTGACATTCATGGCCTCATTCTGCCATCCCTATGGGGAACATCTCACAGTGCTCTGTGTCTTGAGGGGAGGCATGGGCAGGGTAGTGCCATGTCCAGCATCACTCAGGGTGGATGGGAACAGCAACCAGAGCCCTCAGCTCCCTATCAGTGCCTTGGCTGCTTCTTCCACCACTCACCGTCTCTGCTGTGACCCTCTCAAGAGCACGCACCAGGCACACACCAGGCACCTTCCAACATCACCGACTCCTTTAAGACCACGTTACTGTTGTATTTATGTATTTATGACCGGCTCAGAGCAGCTGATAAACCCCAAACACTAGGGCTATAGGCAGACGTGCAGTCACGTGTCAAAGGCTGCCTGCATCTGCTTCCCAGCTGCTCACTCCCGCAGCCATCCGAGAGGATATTGGGTAACGTGGCTAAAGGCTTGTGGGAGAGCTGTGGCAAGCTTCCCCCATATTAAGCAGCCTTTAATTTGGCCCTGGCTGGGAGGAAGTGACAGGGACAATGCCGAGATCAGACACTCAGGATTTCTGTGCTCAGTGTGAATATTTTACATGCTTGTCAAGCTGTGCAGTAAACGATGAAGGGCTGTAGCCAGCTGTAATTTAACACAGTGGGATCAATCCACTATGAAGAGCAACAGACTGTATCTTTCCTCCATATGGACATCTAAACAAACGTTTTATTGATTGAAACACTTCTCATCGTTTATGAGAACAATTTATCACCATGGGCTTTTAAGGCATCTCATTTTGTACTTTAAAGCTGTAGATGGGTTCAAGGATCATATGAGCTTTTTCAACTTAAAATGGTTTAAAAATTGCAGCAGAACAGGGGATGGCCCCACTCTGAGGACATGTGCATAATTATTGCTCTTAATTACTTGCTTTGCACTGAAGTTGCTTTTAGCACTCAATAGGACAAAAAGTTGAAGCAGCTCCAGATACAAGTAAGTTAGAGTTGAAAGAGGAAAGATGGAGCAGATAATGAGTATGGATTTGAGGGCTGTGAGGACTTGGGACATCTGTCCATCCCTCTGTCTGCTCTGTGGGACTCCAACACAAGGCTTCTTACAGCAAGCATTGCAAATGTTACTGGTTTACATGCACATCCTACATCTTCTAGAGCACTGATATATCAACACCATCCATATGCTCTAACCTTGGGACAGAAGCAGGTTATCTACTGGGCTTAATTCTCTTTCTAGGGAGTCTCAGTGTTCACATTTTGAATTTCCCTGTTTGCTTTTTACACAAAAAGTGCTTTACCTTAGCTACTGAACCTGAATGTTCTCCCTTTGCTGTTCTATCTGCCAGGATAAAGCAATGAAAACCCAGCTTATTTACATTCCTATTTTTCTTCTGCAGCATCTTCTCAGCTGAGTCTATTTTTTACCTCTTTCAGGGTTTCCTTCAGCCGCTGACAGGTTCTGCTTACTAAAATGTTCAAAACTCTTTCTCCAAATAAAATTGTCTTAAAAATTACCAGGTTTGAAGTAGGCACACTGGTTTGTTTTCTTCATAGGTTTGAACCTGTCCCGCTCATAAGCTTTTCTTCTTAACAGCAAGAGATAGAAACCGCTATCAAAATCAGAAGCTGAGTTGCCCACTTAATCCCATGACTCCAGGAGCTGGGGCTTTAAGCAAGGAAAGCAAACGCTGTGAGGCTTGTGATAACATTGCAGGAGCTGGCAGCAGCGCTGGTGCTCAGCCGTGGGTGTTGCTGTGAATTCTGGCTGCCATTCGGCTTCACGTCTCGGCAGGGGATGGAAAATCCGGCAAGATTCTTTCATGTGTTTTCTCTGCCTTTGTCTGTTGTTGCAGGAACAAAAGTGTAAATCACAAGTCCTTGGCACCGGGTGGGATTTTGCGCTCCGCTGGGTCCTGGTGCTAAATTACATTCCCTCAGATCGTTTGCTCCCTTGTTCATCAGCCAGCAAGAAATATGAGGCTCCGAAGGGTGTCTACATGTAGGAGTGTGTGTCTGTGTGTGACTGCCTGTTTGTCTTTGGTCCCACACCCAACGTGGTCACGGCCAAAACGTATTAGAGAAGTGTTTAAAACTTCCAAGTATTGTGACTTGGATCACTTTGCCCCCACTGCAATAACAACACTGGGGGGTGTGGCAGTGGCCTGTTGGTCCAACCAAGAGTTAAAATGTGATGCTGTGCAGTGATGACAACTGGGAACAGGCAAGTCTGGGCTTTGTGGCTGTGCCACTGCATCTGGCCATGACATAGATGTCCAAAGAGTGACTAAGGTGCCTCTGGTCCAATCTTAAAAGGTGACAAAATCTTTAAACATGACATTCTGAAGGACTTTTCACTACTACATCTTGTGCCCATAGGCATCATGAGGTCTTCTTGTCCATCCCTGGCAGCATCTCCCCTGGCAGGGACAGGCAGCTCAGGAGATGCAGCTCAGCCCTGTCTTTGCAGTGACCAAGCTACTGCTCTGACCCAACCCCACTTCAATCCTGTTATTCACTTGAGCCCATTTTGCTACAGTTGTGTTTGAGCTGCGCTTTGGTACCTGTTAACATCTGACCATTGGCCAGGAAAGGTAAAATCTAGAAAGATGCTCTGAGTGCAAGCAGCTAACACCAAACTGGAGGTGGCAGAGGTCCCTGCACCTGAGCTAGCTCAGTGCAAGGATGTGAAATAGCCACACTTCTCAGTCAAATGTCACTAAAGACCTGACAAATGGAGAAGGAGCCAAGCATATCATCCTACCTCACGCTAGACACAGCAGCAGAAGCAATAGTGATGCTGGCCTAGAGAGAGCAGCCTCAGCTGCAGACACTGGCTGGGATGAGCTGGATAACACTGTGATTATCCAGCCTTTGTTATTATTTTGCTGTTTCTTCAGCACTGAGCTCACAGCCCAGCTGTGCCAGGCACTGCACGTACTGAGCAGAGGCGTTGCCTGCCCAAAGCACATGCAGTCACAGCAGAGAGCAGAGCAGCATTCCCATGGGCAGGAGAGGGATACCTGAAGGAGCAGTGAGCAGACCTGTGCATTCGGATCCCTTCTTCCCCAGGAAGAAGCAATTTGCAAGCAGGAAAGACTTCCTTAGTGCCATCTGAGTGTAGAGTTAGGGATGAATCCCATATGTTCAGCATCTCTGGTTGTCTCTGTACCCCTTCAGACACCAGCAGTAGCAGGTTTCAGAGTTCAGGTAGCACAGACACAGCCTGATGGGAGCTCATTCCAAAGTGACATCATTTACCAACAATTCCTAAGAAATAGGTCCCAACTAGCAGCGAGGAGTTACGCCTCCAGGCAAACAGATGCTGGTTCAAGGCTGTTATCAGGTAAAGCATGTGGGTGAAAAAACCTTTGCAGCTTGTCTGTTGCCATGAGAAGAAGCAAACAAAGCAGGGACAAAGCTGGACTCCAAACAAATGAGCCTGATGAGTGACGGGCTCTGTATCCATACTAGAGATGGTGATGAGATACTTCCTTCTGATGAAGGCTGGGGGTATGCAGCATTGAAGTGTCTCAGCTTTGGACAGGAAGCTACTCCAGCTAGGGCAAGCATCTCCAGATCCAGGATCCAGCAGTCCTGGGAAGGTAACTGGTGCTTGGATGCTTACAGAGGGAAGGAAAGGTGGAAAAAAGTTGAGTTTACATTTGCTTTAATTTTCAATAATGCTATACACACACAGCAGCAGCAGGGCTCCTGGGCACTGCAATGGTGGGAAGCATCAGCCATCTGTTCTTGTGTTCTCTGTTCCACCCTGTGGCATGCTTTCCACCTCTCCTACCATTCATGCAATGAATTGCTGCTGGAGGGATCATGCCAAAGACTGCAGGTCACTGCAGAGGCTTGCAAGTCTCCAAGCAAGCAGAGGGATCCAGCAAGCACAGACTGCAGCTCTGTGCTTGTGTCTTGGCCGAGAGGTTGTTAAAAGGCACCAGAAACCTGTTTGTGACCTGATGTGTTGATCCAACCAAATTCATGTTTTCACAAGGGCATTTTGGAGTCAGAACACCTGGGGTTTTTTTAACTTAAACAAAAGAGAAAGCAATGAAAACTTGTTCAACATTTACTCAAGGTTGGCTTTTCCAGCTCTTTACCTTCAGGCAGCCAAGACATGGGGGGAAAAAAGAGCCCAGGAGGGTGTTTTACATGTGGATACAACATACTGCAAGGATTGCCAGCAGACTACAGGGCAGTGATTTCAAGCAGCGAGAGAGGAGACTCTCCTCCTCTTCCTCCCCTCTCCTCTTTGCCTAAGGAAGTGCTGTGCCTGCAGAGGAACATAGCAGCTGATTGTTTGCAGCGCTGGGAAATCGTGTGCGTTGGAAGTAAAACTTCTTGACAGCAAGTACACATCTGGGTAGATGCACACATATGGTGGAGGGAGATGATTAAGGGAGTGGGGATAAAGGGGATGGGTTTGGCACATGATCTGCTTCCCAGCCTGTTAGAGAGATTGGGCAGATATGAGGCTGCAAGAGAGTGCTGGAGAGGCCGGGAATTGAATCGGCAGTGCTCTGGCAATCCCACTGAGCTCATTTTCCTCATTCAGTCTGCAAACCCTAGAAAATCCATCTGTTTTCATGTCTGTCAGGGGTTCAGCTACTTAGACCAGGGGACTTGCTTAGAGAAACCTGGTCTGCTGGGGGCTGATGGGGTCCATCAGTCAGAGAAGGGGAAGAGCATTAAGGGCAGCTGTGGCTGCAGTGACCATGAAATGATGGAGGTTTTGATCCTTAGGATGGCAAGGAGGGTGCACAGCAAGCTGACTGCTCTGGATATGAGGAGAGCAGACTCTGGCTTCTTCATGGATCTGCTTGGTGGAATACCATGGGATAAAGGCCTGGAGGGAAGAGAACAATGCATCCAAACAAAGAGGAAACTGGGCAAAAATGCACAGAGAAACTGTCTGAGAAGTTAGGGATCAGGTTAGGAAAGCTAAAGCTTTGATGGCATCAAATGCAAACAAAGGCCAGGATGGGCTTACCTGCATGAGAAGACTGGAAACTTTGTCTCACCAGGAGATGAGGAATCCAGAGTGGGCAACATAATCCCACCATCAGGGAGGTTGTCAGGGACCCTGGTGCCTCTGGATGACATGTATTCACATCATATGTGCCAGGTCATGTCACGGAGAGCTTTAAGCGGGCTACACTGGATTTGTGCTATGTTGTAGCTTCAGGGAGAGTGTGCTCCATGGTCCATACACAGCAGGAAGGAGAGGAAAGATGTGAGCTGGGATCACATCTGGGAAAGATGGAACCAAATAAAAGCTTTTCAAAAGAAGCTCAAAGCATTTGATTCCTTGGGAGATCTTGTGTCTTTCCTACTGACAGACAGTGCTGAGTCCTTGTTCAATTGGTACTCAGGTATCTATCAGCTACTATGTTCAAGCTCTGTTTTCCATTAAGCACAAATAGTCGGTTGTTCTACAGTGGTGCTGCACTGTTTAGAGAAGCCATCTACAGGATGTGGAGCATCTACCAGCTCCCTTGTCTCCCTGAGTGCTCTCCCAGTGGCACTTGATAGTGAACTGCACTCAGAGCTTGAGCCAGGAGCAGCAAGCCAATGGATGCTCCAGAAGTTTAGAGCAGGACTGAGACCTATCTATAATGTCATTTCAGATTATGTGATATGAAAAACAAGGTCTGGAAACCACATCAGAGCTAGTTTTCTCATGGGGTATTGAAGTCCTGCTTCCAGATGGACAAAAGGATAAAAGCATCTTTATTACCATTGAGCAAGCCTGTGTTCCCATCCATACTGAGAAGATCAAGCCCCATGTGTCTTGGCAGTGGTGTTTGTGGTCACATGCTGACCTGTCACACTGTGTGATAAGAGCTTCTGACATTGTGCTTTTACATGTAGCCAGAGAGGATATAAACATGAAGCACGTTACTCCCAAACTGTGTGTTTTCTTCATTAGCTTCAATGAAAAGCCATCACACACTTTGCAAAAACCCACAACCTAATGCTTGTGGGTTTCCTTTTTGTCTTGCCCTGGGGGCTGGGTGAAAGGAGGAGTCTATTTAATTCCTGCTAATGAAATTCCTGTTGCAAAGCACAGATGCACATGCAATTGGCATCCAGCTGGATCCCGAGGATAGGGTGAACACATTTTGGGGAATGGTTGGTTAATCGTAGGTCTTTGGAGAGCAGTGAATGCAGTGTCGCATCTGAATGGCTGGATGGCTCCTCTGGCTGGCTCTCAGCAGTGGGAATGCTGGCCCCAGTGCCGGGCTCAGCCTCCTGTGGCTGCTGAGAGAAGGAGATCTCGATGGCGGGTGCCGAGGCCTGCAGCTCTGGCTGCACTATGGGCTTGTGCACAGCATGGCGGGCACTGCCAGGCAGCTGGGGGCTGGAAGAGTCGTCTGAGGACTCGGAGGAGATGGACCAGGCTGTGCCATTCTCCAGCTCCTCCTGGCGCCGCAGCATGTTCTGGGGAGGGAGAAAATGGTGTAAGGCAAGACCTTTCTGACCTCCGTCGGCCTTCCCTTCAACCGCGGGCACTCTGGCTCTGCCGGCATGGCAGGATGGCAGACCATGGCTGCCTCTTCCAGCCCCGCATCTCACCGCACACCAGCGGTGACTCCAGCTCCACACACCCGGTCACATACCCTATTGAGCCCCGGGGTGCCAGTGGCTTCCCGGCATGGTGAGCAGCTCCAGCATGGCCATGATGGGATGAAACACTTGGAGCCAACGCCACTACCCACCATGGCTGCAAGGATGGCAACTGCTGCAGCACCAGCTCATGGGGGGCATCACTGGCATCACACCAATGTCATGCCAGTGATCACAGAATCATAGCATCAACTAGATTGGAAAAGAGCTTTAAGATCATCAAGTCTACCATCACTGAACCAGTGCCACGCCAGCGGCATGTTAGCATCACACAATCACCATGACAGCATCATGCCAGTGCCACGCCAGCACTGTCACACCAGCACCATTACACCAGCAACACAGCACACCAATGCCACCAGTGCAGGGACACAGACAAGCCTTCTACTCTCTAGTGCTCGGAGACAGAAGCAGGGCCAGCCTGTGCAGCCCAGGGTCCCCTAACTTGGGGACTGTTTCCCTTGGGACAGCCAGAGCCCATCCTGGCAGGATCAGGTCTCTGGGCATCAGTGAAGGCTGATGAGTAGGCGATAAGGAGCAGCTACAGCTATTGCAGGACGGGCACAGCGCTGGCTATGCTATGGGCCAGCTCCAGCCCTCGCACTTACGCGGCCCTGCTGCGGCCATCTCCCGAGCTCGCCTGAGGAGACATCGCCGCAGGAGCAGCTTTGAGACAGCTTCTCGAAGAG
>JAVHNF010055997.1:0-11096 GCA_034783455.1 Micropsitta finschii
GCTCCAAGCCCCTGTGTCCAACCTGGCCTTGAACACTGCCAGGGATGGGGCAGCCACAGCTTCTCTGGGCACCCTCAGTTTGTTTCCAAGCTGTCTTCCATGGTGGGAGACACCAGTGGAACCCAGTCTCCTCCACAAAGAGCCGTCAGGCCTGGCTGGGGTGCACCATGCAGAGCCTCTGGGTGCACTTGTCATTTCTTTCTGGGTTCCAGGAAAGACCAAATCCTTTCAGAGGATCAGCAACTTCCCAGCAAGGGAGCAGGGCCTCACTCCAAATCTGATCCATACCCGGCCAAGCTTTCCATGCCCCCTTCTACCATCTGAGCTCTGTATCCATACAGGGAGAGCAGCAGAGACTGCCTCATAGCACTCAACTGGAAATCAGCCTAAAAACCTTCATTTTTCCCCCCCCTTCCATTTCTAACTTTAGATTTTAAACACAGGCAGCAATAAGAGAAATTCCTGGGAGTATTTGTTCATCTGTTTCCCATAAGCTGCTTGTCCCTGACCATGAAAAGATTTTTCAATCTGGCTCCCAAAATATAAAAACCCTAAAATGGACATTTTTGAGTCCTTCACATCCACCAGAGGAGAACAACGTCAGAGCTGTGTGATGCATGCGCGTGTACTCGGGGGGTGGCAAAGGGAGGAGGAGGAGAGGTGCCAGCCCATGCGCCGTGGGCAGGGTGCCTTCTGCCTGCTCCACACACAGCCCATGGCCAGGGGAGTGAAGGCACCAGCCTGGGTGCTGCAATAGCCTGGGCTGGGCTGCCTGCACCTATGGGTGTCCCCATGGACCATGGGACCCCCATGCCCTGCATGACAGTACTCTGACAGCACGGTTGCTGCAGCTGGCTCTAGCCCTGGGGTTTATTCTTCCTTCCACAAGTGCTGAATGTTTCAGCTCGTGTTTTAGCCCATCTGGCCAGCAGAGAATGGAGACTGCAGCTCACGGGTCCAGCCACACAGGACACCACCACCAAAAGGGACAGCTGAAGTGATGTAGCACACTCCAACACTGATGCAAGTCAGTGCTCAGAGATGGACCCTGGCTGGGGATACAGTCCCCACATAATCCTCCTGTCCTAGGGTAGGATTCAGCCACCTTTTCTAGAGCGGCTCATGGCCCTGGCAAACCCTGCTCTGCTCCACTGATGCAACCTTCTTAGTAAGGTCAACCACAACTTGATCTCAACTGTCTCGAGCTTGAAAACACAAAGCACTCTCATCCCTAAGAGGTAAAGCCCCCAACCCAGTCTCTCTGAATTGTAACTGGACCATCTCCAGTTCTCCAGGACACTCTCATGTCCCAGTAGAGTCAGAAACACACAAGGATCCATGGGTGTTCCACTGGTCCCTCTTTCCCCAAGGGAGGCAACAAGCTCCACAGTGCAGCCATGGGCACCTACCAGCACTGTGCTGCTCTTAGGAGGTACATTTCCTGCTGCATGGATGGACTCCACAGAATATGGTGCTCATCTCCAGAGCTGGAACCCTCAGCCACAATCACCATCTTGACCTTGGTAGCGAAGGATGCGAGAGGTAACCAGACCCCCTTGCACACTGCCACAGAACCCAATGGCAGTAACACATCATTCCAAGCACTGATTGCCTCATTCTTGGAGGCTTACTGCAAATCCCTTGGAGTCAACAGTGTATTACTTTTAGGGCTTGGTATGTCTGCTTCCCTCCCACAGGGGTTTTGACCCTTCTGGACATCCATCACTCCTATCATTTGGCCTAGCTTCATGTTTCTAATGGTGGTAATGAACTGAGGTTATGTCCTCCAGCCCTGCTTTCGCTCCTCCTGGCAGATGTAGAAGTTCACATTCAAACTGAAGGAAGATGGAGAGGAACCTCACCAGCTGCTGTGCCTGTAACTGTCAGGACAGGAATGAGATCTTAGCAAGCCTTCATTTACTATTCAAATGCTCAGAGCACGGCCACATGTAACTAGGGCTTTTTATTGCCCTCTGGGGTAACTGGAGAGACAAGGATTAAAAAGGGGAGTTGCCATGTAACTGGCCCCTCTGCTACTAACCACTGTTTAAAGAGCATCTGGACATATGGGCCTGAGGCTCTGTAAAGATCTACAGGCAGAGGTGGGTGTTCTCCTACAGGCTGCTCTTGCCTGCATCTCCCTACTTTGGAGTATATTTAGTGTATGTTCAAAGGGATGAGGCACGTGTGCGTGCTTCTGGCCATGGATTTGGCATGTGTGTGGCTGAAAGCAAGACTGTGCTCCATGGAGATGGGATGGTGGCCAGGAACGCAGCTCTCTGTGCCTCTTCTTACAAGTGCATGTTGACATTGCTTGCTTTCTTCGCATTCTGTTTTTAGGCACCAGGAAAGCTCCATCACTTCCCTCTCCTGGCAGGATGGGGACCTGATTAAATTATTTTATTGGATTTTACAAAATAATTTCATAGATGCTGTTCCCTGGAGCCCTGCAGGGTGCAGGGAAGGCAGGGGAGGGAGAGAAGATGGTATAAGAATAAGATGGAGAAGGAAAATACTTTACTTTACTCTGAAATGATGTTTCCTGAATAACAGATTAGACATCTTGCTTGCCCTTTTCCCTTTAAGTGCTCTCTTACAAATGCCCTGAAACACGCAATCGTGAAAAAGTTACCATTTCAGTAACGGCTTCGCTTTCCTACTGCGGCTCCCAACCCTTTCCCCAGCTCTCAGCAGCACCCATAGCTAGCTGGCTGCTGACACATGGGCAGGAGCATGAGGACAGACTCCTCACCATCCACAGCACGTGCAGTCAGCCCAAAGCACCCCTCCTGCAGTCTGCCCCCTGATTTAACTTGATGCTTTAACACAGGCCAAACTGATGGAGGCACCACGCTGTCCCTCTCCTGTGGGGGCTGTAAGCTGGGGTTGGTCCATGAATGAAGCCACAAAGCCTGGCCACAAGCAGCGGGTCGTGTGGGTGTCCAGGCTCTTGGCTTCCACCTCCCTGTCCCCAGCCACGGCCAGTGACAGCTCGATGAGCCCGATGTACCCCAGGGGAGCTCACTGAGCAGACCCAACCCCTGGGAAGCTTGAGGCCAATAAAACAAGCTACAGGGTTGGAAAGCTGTGACCGCCTTGCTATTTTAGCACTCCCCACCTAGGCAATGTCCTAACACTGATGCTGCAGACCTAGAAATCCCACTGTTTTACACCAGTCCCTGAAAAAAAGTCAGGTCTTTGCTACTTTAAGGAATGCCTTGGGGATGATTCACTTGCCCAATTCCATTTTCATATGTTCAAATTAGATTGCGACCCTCTGGCCCAGGAACTGGCTGTTGCCTACCGGAAGGCAGCAGCCACTCCTGCAACGGGCAGCTTTGCACCCTCGGTCTCAGGGCAATAAAAAGGAATACAAATAAAGTTAGGCTTCTCAGGGAGCTTCAGGTGTCCTTCCAGGAGAGCCCCCACAGGGCTGGCTTGTTTGGAGATTTACTGTCCTAGGTGGATGCTTGGGAAATTAAATCTCAGTGCTGCAGAGATGCCTCACCCGAACCCCCCCAGGGGGCAATAAGGGCCTGAGCCAAACCTGATGCCAGTCAAGTCTCAGGTGACAGCAACTGCAGTCAAGTGAGATAAAGGTGAGGAATAAAGCACATTACCCTGTGGGCACCGTTTGTGGCCAGCAGCAGAGATTGGCTGCAAGTTTCTTGCTCTCTCGGTGGTTCTCAAGGTCACATTGCTGGGAGCATTAAGGTTATGTATGCAATCTTGAATATATGGTTTTAAATGTGTTTTGGGAGTGGGAGCGACATTTCTTCCAGCACTGTGCTCTCTAACAATTGCTGTTTCCCCACAGGTTCTGGTTTCCTTCCTGCAGCAAGTGTTCACACAAGCTCCAGGTCAGACCACCTCTGCTGAGCTGGAATGGGACTGCAGCCCCCCAAATCCAGCATTCCTGACACTTGCTGGGGGGGGGGGGACAGAACTGCTGTTTGACGTGGCATCCTCCATATCCACTCTGTTGTTACAGGGAGCTGTGGCAGTGTCATCTCACCTCAAACTGCAGGAGAACGGAGGCACCCGCAGCAGTACCTTGGGCCACACTTGGGACTGCCCTCAGAGCAGCATCCCTCCTGCTCCTGCCAGCTCCCACTGCAGCCCTGTCCTAAGGGCATCCATCCGTGTGATTCCAGGCTGTCTCTGTCACCCAACACGTCTTAATCTTGACTTTCAACACTCCCAGCTGCTCCGTTCCCAGCCAAGAGCATCTCATGGGCAAGGGATGAGGGCAGTGAGTGGGCAAAGCCCAGCCCGGCTGCCCAGAGACCAGCAGAGCAGAGAGCTGGCAGCACACAAAAGCACCCCGCAGCAGAAAGGGATTTGCAGTGTAGTGAATAGCTAACTGATAAATACTACAGGAAGAGAAGTCCAAGCCCTGGATAAAGATGGCTTATGGTGTTAAGCTGTGCCCATCATGTAAGAAATGGAAGGCACCTGCAGCTGCTATTACATTGCCCCACACCCAGCACAAATGGTCATTTGTTTCTGACTGACTTCTTATTTCAAGTTAAAGACAGCAACAAAGAGAAGAAGAATACAAAGCCTCCCCAAGAGGCTAAGCACAGCAATTCACAAAATGGCAGCTCCTGCCTTCGTAAGCACCAAGAGCAGAGGCAGCTCCTGCTGCTGCGCAGCCTTCTCCTCCTCAGCCCCGGCTCAGGATCTCAGGAGGTGGGCAGGAAATCAGGGATATTCATTCCTAACTCTGTGATGAGCAAAAAGAACAACCCACAGGCTCCAACCAAACCTGCATCTTTCTGGAACTCGGGCATTCATCTTTAGAAAGATTAATAACTCCCTCGAAGCATTTGCATTTTGCTCATCCCGGTTTGCGAGGAGACACAACGCAGACACAGCTCCCTCCGCCAGGCAACCGGCTCATGCATAACATAGAGTTCTAGGAATCTCATACGTGATCTGCAGGCCTGCTTCCAGCCCTTGCAGCTTCATCTCCTCCCAGAGGAGCTCCTGGGAAGCCTCCAGGCTTTGAAGCTCACATTGGCATATCAGCATCCCTCCATCCAGGCTCCCTGGAGCGCCTGCCTTGCCACTGAGGGCAGCCACCATCTCACGGGTCATTGGCTTGGCTCCTTCCTTGTCCCTAAATCACACAAGCAGATGGGTTTAAAAACATCAACTGATTTCCTAACCTCACATCTCCCTGCAAGCAGTGGCTGGAGCCATCACAAGCACATTATGTAGGGGCAAACAGGAGAGGCATGAATCTGGGAGCCCTTGATCTGCTCCCAGGCCAACAGGAAGGGACAGGTTGACACCAGCTCCCACCAACCCCGCTGTTAAAAGCCATCTTTCACAGGCAGGGATTTGACAGCCACTGTGTAAAAGGAGCCTGTATTCTACACCACAAACTGCCATCACCACAAGTCCCATCTCTTGGCTTTCACCAAACAGTGGAGCATTAACTGGGTCCCTCAGCATGTGAGGGAAGCTCCTGCTGTCACCACTTCGCCCTGGATAATGAGGGCTTTCATCTCCAGGTTCGTCAGCTTAGCAGCTTGCCAGAACTAGGACTCAGGTTTAGTACTAAAAGCAATGCATATTTGTCAAAGCTAGCCAGGCAGCGGGGAGGGGGGCTGGCAGCAGCATCCCTCTCCCCATCTCTCATGTGCTTGCCATTTCTCACCATTTCAACAGCTCTCCAGCTCTAGTCCTTATAATTACAGCGAAACCCCCTTCACACTCAGCCATGGAGCCTTACAGCCAAGATGCCAACGTGCGTTTCCACATAACAGCCTCGTTGCAAAACCCCTAAAATTTCTCAGAGTCTCTGCTTTATTCCCATCCTCCCTTACCCCATTGTATTCACACGGTGTTCAATTATTTACAAGCATACAAACCATTCCAGCCCACATTCTCAACTGGCATTCATCACTGAAGTGCCAACTAAATCAATGGAGCCAAAGATCTGCTCCAGAGAAGGATCTGTGCAGCTGTCCCTGAAGACCCTTTCATTCCTTCCACAGCACATGTTGGGAAGAGGAGGACATAAAACTGCCTTCTTTTTGTTATGCCTCAAGTTTGCCACACACACAAGCACACTGATGCCCGCTGCTGACCTACTTGTCATTCATGTGCCCACCACACACTTGTCTCCCATGNNNTCCCAGGTATTCCTGAAAGCAGGCATCCACCCTCTGCTTAAAGTCCTATGGCAACACCAGGAGCTCTGTGCTTAGGGGCAGGCCTGTGGGTACTAGGAGAGCATCCTTGGCTTTAAAGATAGATAGAACTTGCGTATTATTCAGCCAGGCCTGATGCTTCTTTGGGGCTGGTGCAACATTATCAGTCTCCAGGCTGTTCCTTTAGGCTTTCTCTCCATCCTTTTCAAGTAGCAGCAAGGAGGCCAAGGGGAGACAGCTTTCGCTGGCTGCTGAGCACTGATGGCCAGTCATTTCTAGTTTTCCAGCCTCCACCATTTGAACTCAACAAGACCAACAGAGCCCCAGGACACAGAACAAGTCAGAGAGGCCAATATATTGGGATAGGCATGGATTTAGGATTCCTCTAAAGCTATGGCACAATCTTCAATCAACGAGTGCTTTTTTAGGATGGATGAGTCCCCACAGAGCACACTAAGCTTTCCACAAGACCAGAGCTAGTGTAACCAATCTTTCAGTAAGTCTCTTTGTCAGGACTTTGTGATCACACCAAAAAGAGGAACTGACTTTTGAAAGACATTGTTATTTGCACCTCCATTTAGAATCAGAGAGTGAAGAGTTCAAGAAGACACGAGTGTAAAGAACAGTTCTATTCCCTCGAGAGCGTTTTCACACACAGGCAGGAGAACCTGGGCCACTGGGCACATCATTAGAAGACAAGAGTTTAAATTTACCCTTATTACCATCACCAGTTCATGAACTGGGGCCACTCCATCCCAAACCAGGAGGCCAGGGAAGCACAGGAGACAGACGCCAAGCTGTGTCATACTGCACTGAACCCAGCTTACTCATCCCTCGTGTACCACCACAGCAAAGAGATGTCACACGGCCTTCATCATGACTGGAATCATAATATCCATGATTCACATGGAAGACTTTTTTATACAGAGCACCAAGATAAAAATAAAATGAAGGGGGAAAAAACTTCACAAGAAACTTGTTTCATTCCCTACAAGATGGAAAAACCAAGACGAATGTAAACAGCTCAACTTGACCCAAATATTTCTTCGTTGCTGAGTAACCCAGCAAAAAAAATGTTGTTATCACACCAGCATCTGTGGAGATGAGATGGAAGGGAATTTTAAACAAATATTCCTTGGTTTAGGCATTTCAAGCTGGACATGAACTCTTGGGGCTGCTGCTCTTGTAGCATCCCTGATGCTTTTCAGTAGGGATCAAACAGCTGAGGGCAGGCAGCATCTGTAACATCTCCAACACATTACCATGCTGTTGACATGGAGGTTTACATGATACATTCGGGTTAAAGCTTTCCAAGTTCTTCCAAGAGGAGGACGTGGCCGCTTTGTGAGGGCTGTAAGCAGGAAATAGATGCTCAGGCCATAGCTACAGCAGGAGGTAGGAGGAGGGGTAGTCACAGCAGATGGCTTCAAGCCATTTTGGGTGGCAGTAGGCACCCGCCGAGGGGCTCAGACTTTACAGCCCACACTGGCTGCCATATGTTGTGACAGTGGCTCAGCGTCACACAGGACCCAATTTATAGCACACTCCATGGCTGCAAGTACCACACTACCCTCCTACTGCTCTCCATCAGCGAAATCGCCTTTCCACCAAGCACCTTCTAGCACCTTGCTATCATGTTTACTGACTTTTTCATCTTTTTGTAGGAGAAAGGTATCTGAGAGATCAGCAGAGAGATTCAGGCATAAGGTTTTAGTCTCATCTGTGCTCTGGAGGTCAGGCCTGCTCTCTCCTTCACTCCCTCCCAACAGATAAGCACTATCTCAACAACACAGAGATGCTTTTGGAGATCACCTTGGCCCCTGCTAAGCTGTGCAGCATATCTGCCATGTGTGTCCTGGACCTGGAAGCGCACAGCAAGCAAGGCTGTGCCTGAGACACTGGGAGATCAGAACAGGCAGGGCAGGAGATAAATGCATCCCTTCTAGTGACAGCAGACTTCCTTGTATTCCTCCTGGAATAACTCTGGGAAATGAGAGCATGAGGGAAAGGAAGGCCTGGAGGTGGGAGAATGGAAATCAGTCTTCCATCGGAGAGGGCTTGGAAGGAAATGATGACAGCAGCACCTGGCAAAAGACTGCAATGAGGGGATGTGCCCCGAGGGCAGAGCAGAGGTACAGCATTGCTGTGCTACCACAGGCTTTTGTTGTACAGCAGCAGCAATGCAACCCCAGTGCTGTGGGTGATGGCAGGGTGATAGTGCAGCCCAACAAGCTCTGGAGATGGAGCAAGCAGGATGTCTTCTCCAAAGCAGAGAGCGGGGTCCTTCCACCTCTGGAGACTCCCTGGGAAACACAGCAGTCTGCCCAAAGTATGTAGTCTCAATCAGATACAACTTCTTGGGCTGGATGCTCTGCCCCACGTGAGAGCACTGAAGGAGAAGTCAGTCCATGCTCCATCACTGGAAGGAGCAGGTCACCCTGAAACACTGGTTTGCATCCCAGCTGGGTCAGCACAGCTGCCAAACTGAAGATTAAGGCAGTTTACCCTGTGAGGGTCCTTAAAATATCGACTCAGTGTGAACATTACAGCTCCCACAGGGCTCTGAGGGAGGACAGTCATCCACACTTGTGCTAGGCAACTGCCGTTGCATCTTGGATTCATGGAGAAGCTGGGATATTTATAACATTTGGGAGAGAAACAGCCACTCACTGAGGTTATTTTAACTCAGAACAGAGCCAGTGCATTCAGGCCAGTCCTGCTGCATGTACCTTTGCTGGTGTCCTCCCTCCCTTCCATGGCAGATGCCTGCTTTGCCTCCCAACTCACAACAATCGCATTTTAATCCCTAGGTGATGCATCTCCTTGACATGCACAACAGGCACAGCCAGGGAGCTTCCTGCAGGAAGTGATTACAGAAATTAAGTTCACCCAAGCAATTAGAAGAGCCGAGGTACATCTCAAAGCTCCATTGTTTCCCCTCTGCTACACCTCAGACCCACAGCAGACTAAAATACATCAGTGAGAGGGGACTTTGCTGCCTGAACCTCCACCAGTGCTGACAGCCCAGAAGCTTCAGTTCACCAAGGCCATCAACACAGCCCAGCTGTCCTGGTTGGGTTGGATCGACCAGTTCCATGCAGGAAGTGGTACTGGTTCGACCAATGCAGACTGGAGCCTGGGAGCAGCATTTTCAGCCCTGGACAGCAGAGGTTGTGACTGATCACAGCCAACACATCACAGGCAACTTCATAACCCCCCAGCAAAGCAGACCTCAGTTGCAACTTAATCTGATCTTCAACTTCAGCTCTCAGAGCAGCTCAAGGGAAAACGAAAAGCAGCTGATAGAGGAAAACCCACCAAGTGAAGGGGGTCAGAGGCAGGGAATGCCGCTGGGAAGAGCATCGCCAGCACAGATGGAGCAGGGCAAACACTGATTGCCTTCTAACGACTCCAGTGCTTTCCTTCCCAGGAGGCTGGTAACTGCGGGGTTCCTGCCTGCCCTCCGGTGGCTGTGGACAGGAGGAGAACCAGGAGCGTGGCAGCAGAGCAAGCCAGGAGCAGAGCAGCCAAAGGCCTGATTTACCTCGCTGTGGACCCTGGAGATGCTGGCATTTCTTTTGAGCCCCACTGCATAGCATGTCTGCTGGGACACCCCAGCGAGAATCTGAGCTGCGCAGTGGAGGCTGCGGAGAGTTGAGTACCTTGAGGTCCCACCTGACTCAAGAGCATGATTTGCTTCTTGTCAGAGATATGGGTAGGAAAGAGCATAAACAAAGCAAGGAAAGCCCGAGTGGTTTGCCCCACATTCAGCTGCATTTCTAAGGCTCTAAAGAAATGAGGGAATGACTTTCTCTGTCCTGCTGCCCCCATGCCCTTGGATCCAGTCACCTCCAGCTCTCAGAGGAGGGCCCCACTGCCTCTCCCCACACCTCCTTATGACAAAGCTGGCTTCATGTACCTCTATGCTGCTTTGTGACCTGGAGAAGCCCAGTTTGGTAAAGCGCAGCCAGATGATGATTATGGCACAGCCAGCACCAGAAACTCGGTGTCATCCACAAGTGCTCCCAATCCCTCCAACTTCTCCCTGCACTAGCCCTGAGGCAGCACCAGATTTGGACCCTCAAGCCTTCAGCAGGTCCCCTCCATGTGAATCTCACCCAGCACCACACATATGATCCCACAGCAGCCTTAGACAAGTGAATAACCTCTCAGCTAAACCCTCCAAGTGGGCAGGAACTGGTGCTGCAGTTTTTGCTGGCATTGTCATTACAGTGCCAGAAAGTGACTCATGTCTTTGATGGGAGCTCAGAGGGGAGATGTTGGAAATCACATCTCACCCTGTCTTGCCCTACCCAAGCCTGTTCATGGGGCTGGGGGGGGAAAGCATCATCTCTTTTAACACAGGAGAACAGAATTGGTACTACAGAAGCACAAGCGAGCTCACCCTCCACTCATTCCAGCTGCTCAGCATCCCAAGGACTGCTGTATCTGTGGAAGATCTGGGGTTGAATGCTCTCAGTGCCTGCAAGGAGACAACCAGGCATGCTGTGAGCAAGAGGGCACTGAACCCAGGCCACAGAACAAGCTTTTCCAAAGGAAGAATGAAAGTGAGTCCCCAGAAGCCTGCAGCTGCACCACATCTATGGCCACTGTGCCATTTAGCCACTAGTGTGGACAGAACACTACCCCATCCCACCTCCATGCCAAGGGGCAACCAATTTGGGGTCCAGGACTAAGACACTTCAGTGGCGGTGGCCACCACCACCATACACATAGCACAGACAGGAAGCTCTTGTACCTTCACACACACTGCCCTGCTCCCAGTTCCGAGCCCTCCAAAAAAAAATCAATGAGATAACAAGGAGATGAGTCGCAGCCAATATGGATTTGTCAAGAGCAAATCACATCAAGCCAATCTATCTTCCTCCTGTAATAGCATAACAGGCTTTCAGCAGAGCACTACCTGTCAAACAA
>JAVHNF010056000.1:13937-27731 GCA_034783455.1 Micropsitta finschii
TAAGTGACAGCTTCAACTGCGTGTATTTAAATCTGCCTCTATTCTGCCATGGATAATAAAATTGTTCCTAGGGGAGCCCTTTTAAATTGACATAAGACAGTGAAATACAGGAGGTTGATGGTAAGGGGGGAATTTATGGGATACAAAGAGAAGGGGAGGGACTGGAGAACAATCAGGATGGCATTTAGAGCTTTAAATTTCAGCAGTATATATATCAGCCAGTATAATCTTAGCAGTGATTACCGAACAGAGCATGCACAGCCCTGCACCAAAATGAAGGTGGGGAGTGGTTACAGTCAGCAAAGCCCTCATGCCCAGAGCTGCATTGCCCTGGAAAGGGGAGGATCAGGCAATCCCCAGTCAGGAAGAAATCTAACAGTTACTGAAATCATAAACTAGACAAGAAATTGTGCCCTTTTATTGCCTTTATTAGGGTGCTGCTTGAGCTCTTCTTTCCATGTCCTCTAAGCACAACTCTGAAGTCTGAGAACTGGGAGACCCAGTTACACTGTGGGAACATCAGATGCAATCCATGAGAATCCCTGTACTCAGCTCATGGAAGCCCCTCTGCCATTCTATCCAGCAAAGAGACTTGCACAGTCCCTGGGTAGCACAGCCCAGCTGGCTGTCAGCAGAAGACACATCCTTAGGCTCAAGGCACTGCATGGATCCAGTCACTCACTGTGTTTGCAGTTAATGGCAGGTCTGGACTCAGCCTCTCTCTCCCATGCCTGGATTCTGCTTTGAGAAAGGGCTTCTCCCTCTGCATTAGCCTGGCATGAGTTCCTAAGTCCTGAAATATATATCAGAGATGGGAACAAAAAGTGTCAATCTGTGTCATCTGTGAGCAAGAGAACTGATGCTTGAGCATTGGCAGAATGCTGGTAATCTGACAGCCTTTGGCTATATGGCTCTTTAAGTCAGATTTGCTGGCTCTCAACAGAATACAGACATTTAAATGACAGTATTACTTTTATATGTTTGGGTTTTTTTATTTCTCTTTCCTTACTGAGTGGCAGTTGTCCTGTTGATTGAGAGCTGCCCAGGCAGAGAGGTGCTCCTGCAGTGTGGCCAGTACAATTCATTTGAAGCAATGTGAGCTTAAGCTTTGGTGTGTATTTAAAATCAAACAGCACAAATAAGCTATTGAAGTGCACTAAAGGCCGTGGTAAGGGTGCTTTTATCTGGGATGTATTTGCTCTGAGTAATTCCACCACTCACAGGAGAGAGAATCTCACTGTAATCACTTGTGCGGGGACTAAACAAGACAACCTAATTACTTTCAGAGAGAGCATTGAGAGCATTTTACAGCATGTAATTGGGTAGAAAGATGAGAGAAAGTTGGTTGGTGTGGTTAGACTGCTCTGGGATCCGATTACCTCTGCCTGCACTGCCTTTTGTGTCGGGGAGCTGCCTGCTGTGAGAAATAAAAACCATCACTGTCATTTTAGGAAAAGGGCCTGATGCCACATTCTCACAGATTAATGGAGAAACAACACCTTGAGGTTAAAGGGAAAGGTAGAGGCTTGAGGTGCCATAAGGGCTGCTGCTTCTCGCTCTCAGGGGCGGCAAGATCCCTTTGCAACAACGGGTGGGAGCTGAGCAGGCGGGCACACAGCAATGGGCTCAGCAGGGTGCAAGCGGGGAATAAAATATTTCCATTTGAATTCTATTTCTGTGGACTGTTTGAAGACCGCTTGGTTCAGCTTCCACTGGAAAGAGCAGCTCCGTAATTGAGAATATGCTCCTTCTGGGTATTGTTTTCTTTCTTTTTTCAGTTTATTTTCCTCCCTAGCTACAGCACAGCTTCATTTGCTTCAGCAGAAATCACTTCCATGCTGCCCTCTCCTTGTTTCTAAAGTCTGTTCTTTATTTCCTTTCCCTATGTCAGGATTTTATAACAGTGCAAGGAACACAAGGCAAATAGCAGCTTTTAGATGCAGACAGAAGGCCTCCTGGTCACTGATTGCTTCAGATGCATGGAAATGAGAAAAAACAAACTCAAAACCTGCACTGATACAAACCCTCTTTCCTGCAGGGTTAGCTGACCTGGGGATGGGCTGGATGCCATCATCAGGGGTTTTCCTGAAGCCTGGCACAGACATAGCATTTTATCCCTGGTGGAGATCGAGGGTACCCTGCTGAAGAACCTCACCTGAGGCTGGATTTTCTTAAAGATTTAATTTTAATATTTGTTGAGACATTAAATAAGTCCACAAGACTGCAGTTTGAGACCCACCTAGTTTGACACTATAACCATGTGGCCCCTGCCCAGCAGGCTGCATCACTTCAGAGAGTTCTTGAGGGCTAGAGTTGCAACACTGCTTGAAGAAAGAAGCTTAAGGAGCAGGATCCCTCATTTATCTTTCAGCCCATGACTGATCCCGTCCACTAGGACTGGGAATGCCACCACCACCAGCTGCAGGAACAAGACTTGGGTCCATAACTGAAAATCACACTTAAAAGAACCCCACCTGGGTTCTAATACATAATCTCATGTTGACTGTAAAGTCTGGCTGGAAGGAGAGTGAGTGAAGTTTAGGGAAGCTTTCCTTGTTGCTCTAAGATAATGGGTGGTGCAGTGTGTTAATGGTTCACTGCTCAGGTTGTATGTTCCTCAGAGATAACAGCAGACATATAGGAGTTATCGGATTAATTATCGATGCCATGAGTCTGTACTATAAAAAGGACCAGATACGATATAACCCAGAATGACTGCGAACACCTGCTGACAAATGGCTCTATTTGAGAAATAAGAGGATGTCACTGTCTGACTCCCCTGAATATAGAACATGACAAGACTATCAAATGTATCCCAAACTAATCCTACCTCCAAATTGTTACGATGGCAAAGGGGTGGGTATGTAGAAAGGAGTGCTCGTGCCCAGGAATTTTTGGTGATGGTCCTCACATACTCCATCAGCTGGCTTGGTGCTGCATTCCAATTTGAGTTCAGCCTGGTAGCTCTCTGGGGAGTTTCCTTTCCTGTGTTTGAAGACAAATCTCTCTGAGAGCAGCAACTTGCTGCTTTTTTGGGGATCAGCAATGATTCACTCTCTTCTGGGTTCCTGTGCCTGCCCAAGGAAGAGGTGAATGCCCACTTCTGCAGGCGGCATCATTTGGGGTAGTTTTACTGGAATGATCATCAGGTGGGAAGAGTCAGGCTTTCACCAGGGTAATAGGGAATTTTCTAGAAGAAGCCCCACTGTATTTCCAAACAATTATCCCAGAGCCATCCTCAGGTCTGAAGGGAGTGTCCAGGTTTTCAGAAAAGCTGGACAACCACAATTAGGACTGATGCCACAGTGGAACTGAACTCTTTGGAAAGAGCATCCCTGTAACTCCATCCTAATGGGAAAGGGAGAAGTCCCAGCTTCCTGGGACGCTTTACCTACCAACATGCCAGATCCCCACAGTGGGCAATGTTACCTGAGGGCAGGTTCTTGGATGTGTTGAGATTAGCAGAAAATCTTCTATTTTCTGAAACACCCTATTCTTCTTAAGTGATTTTCAGACATAGAATGACTACAAGGTAATTTCAGGTGTTGCTTTTCTCTGAATCCTGTATGATGCCAAGAAACCTTGCTTTAGGGTTTAGCAGTAAATAGCACCAAAGATGTATTTTTTGCCTTCTAAACCACTTTTTCAATCTATTTTTGGTAACACGTTTACAGACACAATATATATGATGGAGCAGAGGGGCTGAAGGTAATTTTCAGCTTGTTGTAATAATCAGCATGGTTTACTCCCAGCTTCACCACTAACAAAGACTACACCCATCCTAAATTATAATGAGACAGGGTTTTTTGCCTTGTCCTTGTATCACCCTTCAAAATTGTCTTGCTAAGCTCACTTGCGTTCTCTATATATCCTAGTGATGTTAAGGGCCAAGCCAGTTCATATTAATGGAGGACTGGACCCTCTGTTTCTTAATAATTCACACCATTGATTTTTGTACCCTGTCTGTATTCCTGCAATCACCTGCAGGTTTTGCAAATTAAAATGTAAAACCAAACTGTTGCTTCACTAGGCTGCACTAAGATCTATTTTTCTAATACAGTCCTATCATTTCTCTCCTCGAAGGTCTATTTGTGCCAGCTATAACTCTCTTTAATAGTCTTGTTCATTTTCAGCACTTTTCCTACTCAGGAGCTAAGCAAACCGAAATGAATTAATTCAAATTTAGGGAGGTGCAGAATAAAGAACAACTATTTCTCCTGTTCATTAAGGTGTTTTATTCTCTGCTCCGAGCACCTACATTTTGTCAAAATACCAACACAAGGCACCAGCATAAATACTTTTATCCCATGTTAACTGTATTAATGATCAAGATTAAATCTGGCATTCCAGAGAGAAAATGTACTTAAAGGATTGCTGATGAGGCCTGAAGCATGACATATTTCCTCTGACCTTGGTCTGTTTGCTGTAGCCACGGGAGTCTCTATCAGAGCTTCATCAGCTTTATTCCCCGGAGGAGAATTCACAGTCTGCAGAGCCTTCGCTTCCCAAACCCTGCTGCCAAGGCAAACCAGGGCATGCAGACCCCGCCTCTGGGCATGGTACCATAATACTGGAAGAAAACCCACCACGATTTCTTTTTGAAGAAGAGCTCATTTATAAGTCTGAAAGTTTGCGAGGATTCTGCTGCAGAGCATGTGTGTGGGGAGGAGGCGGTGGAGGGGAGTACAAAGTCGGAGGAGGAGTTGGAAATGGAGGCTGTTTCTTTGACACTCTCCTTTTCATACCATCATTTCCCTTTTTCCAAGTACCAGAAAGTTTAGCACTTCCACCCACCCCCAGCAGGGTGGGGGGTAGGAATAAGTGAAAGAGTTTTTGTTGTTGCCTTTGTTCTAGCTTGTTCTGCCATGCAGAGACTGTAACAGCCTTAATGCCCTCCAGCTGTTACTGAGAATGATATAAGCATATTAAAAACCATTTGTGCTTCTCTTAACTACCAAATACCCTCAGACTGCTGTAACTCCCAGTTAGGCTCTGTGGCAGCTCCAGGCACCCACCAGCCACATAGCATCCCTTGATAGAGAGGGATGTGTAGGGCACAGCCTGGGTGCTGACAGGGTTCAAGGGAGAACTGGCAGAGGCAGTTGTGTGGCATGAATCCCCCAGTCACCTTGATGGCTTGCCAAAGACAGCAAGAAGCTTCCCGCCCTACTTTGCCTATCCCTTTGAAGCTGGATGTGACCTTTTCTGTGGAGGTTGTATTGCTGCCCAGCAATATGTAATAGAATCACCCCTAAAAATGTCACTGGTGTGGGGGATTGCATATTTGGCTAAGGTGATACTGCACTTGATCTGGGAAGAGGGAAAGGGAACTGTGCCATGACTTGCCTTTAATCCTTTAAATGGTGTTGAGTCAAATGTAAAGGTTTGTTACAGGGCATCAAGTTCCTCCGTTACATGCGGTTGTGGTAACATCAGGAAGGCAGGAAAAGCAAACAGTAACCATGATTAGTATTTGTCTCACAGCTCCTGGACCTGCTTGCAGGTGGGTGGAGGGTGGGAGGAACCCTGCCCACCTGATAGACAAGAAAGAAGGGGCCCTGGCAAAGCTAAATAGCCTGGATATCACTGTGAAGAGTGCCAGTGTATAGGAAAGGTGGAGAGTGAATAAAAATCCCACCCCTGAGCACAGTGTGTACCCAAACCTGAACAGAAAGTCCATAGGGCAACTCCATCCCCAGGAAGAATCAAGCCCAAGCTGACCCTTGAGACCCTGGCTTTGGCTTTTGGCGACTCTGCACAAGGTGACCTACCTTTTAAAGTGAATGAGGCAGCTGAACAATACAGCTATTTATTAACCCAGCTTGCAGCAAAAGCCTGCCATTTTTATACTAGCACATACATAATTTAAGAGAGTCCCATTCAAAGAGGAGCACACAGTGGAAAGCCTGGACCTGCAAAGTACTTGGCTAATATTTATAATCCAAACACAGGATACACAGTCATTGTGCTTTTGTTTACAAATCATACATTTGTGCACCTTGCATAGGCTACTAAATGTGGCTTTCAGGGTAAGGCTGTAGTAAATTGTACCAGGCAGCAAAATACGAACTGCTGAGTATGGCGTTTCTAGATAAGGAAGCAGTGAGTCTAATTGCTAGGCTAGGAGAAAAGAGAATGACTATAAATGTGAAGTGTGGTGATACAACTGGGGGTGCAAGATCCTCCAGTGATGCTATTCCTGGCTTTCCCTGTTTCCAGTTTGTATCATGACTATGACATAACCATAAGGAGACAGTCATCAGCAGTCACTGACTGATACTGGGGCACAAGCATAGAGCAAGGCAAGCCAAGGAAACTTATCAAAAGTTTTCCTCCAAGTTTTAGATACTGCCATGAATACAGCTCTCACAAAGGTGTGGTAGGTCCAATTTCTCAGCTGTGTGGTGTGACACCTCTTCAATGAGATCCCAGGAGTGTGGAAACAAGTGGCACAATTTTTACATTTCTCATCTTTTTTCACAGCCCTTACAAGTTACATTCATAGCTGCAGATGTATATATATCTTTTTGTTTCCAGCAAAACACACTGACTGGCAAAGCTCACAGTAGAGCACCAGCATACTTCATGCTAACCTTGCCAGGCCCTTTAGGAAATACTTTAAAAAAAGCTTTAAAATACTTTAAATAAGAAACTACATTATTTTTATCTTTTCATTTCCCTAGCATTTGGTCAGGCTCACAGTGCAATATGTAGCTTGTACTGGCAGTGTCCAGTGCTCAGTCCTGCCACATTTGTCGCATTGTGCTTCATTGCTACCTCTGGCTAACTTTGTACATCCTCCTGTAATATGACTAGTACACCCTCGAGCATGTCTGCATAGTGAGGATTACATCTTTCTACCTTTTATCTTTTCTTTTGCATATTGGTACAGACATGACTATACTTGTAGTTTCTTCTTTTAATCCCGCTTTGACAAGACTCATTTGCCACATTATTTTTTAACATGTTTTTTTTCAAAGAAAACCATCTCTACCTTGGCTTTTGGTGCTTTTATTTCCTCATTCTTTAATTGTGTATTTCTTGCCATTGTCAGTCTAATGACTATGTCCCCTTTACAACAGAATCCTCATTTAGGACTGGATCTCTAGTACCAAACATTTGTCCATCTTTGATGTAGTTTACTATCACTATATGCTTCCATTCTGCAGCACTCACACATCTTTTTTCCTCTGACCTTTCTGTCAGCATAAAACATATCTTCATATAACTTTACAACTGTGATGTTATACATCATGAATTTCTTCCTAATCCTTTTGTTTACCTTGTCTAGTTTACTCTCGCATCTGAATATCACATATATGCTTCTTCCCTTGTCTATACTGTGTATATTAAAGTTATGAGTTTAGCTAATTAAGGCTTAATTTCACTTTACTTAACAGGTGTTTTTTTCTTCTGAGTAGCTTCTAAATTATTATAGAAGTCAATTCTCTCATTGTGTCCTAATATCCTGCTAAATGGGCCTCCTCCACATTTGTGAAGGGCTTACTAGTACCCGCACTTGCTTGACCTCAATATTTTTCCTATATATTTCAGAAAGAAAGAAAAAAAAAAAAAGAAAATATCTGCGATTTTAGCCAGAAAGCTCATATCAGCTATTCAATTCCTGATTCATTACTAAAAGAAATACTTTTGGCCTCTTTTTTAGGAATTAAATAGTCCTTCTTTGTATGTATGAGCACTGAATTCAATATTTAAATGTGTACAAATATTGTTATTGTGAATGCTGCTTCAGTTGTCATTTCCCTCAGGCAAAATAAAGAAAAATCCTACCCCTTTTGATTCCTGGTATAATTTAACTCGTTTGTGAAAGCCCATCACTATGGCAATGGCACCAGGAATGATGTGCTGCGGCAAGGAGCCAACACAGAGAAGAAAACACATGATCACAGCACCAGTGTAGCAACTCCAACAAAGGACAGGGTGTCAGGAGGTTGGGGTCCTTGTCCCATTTCTCCCCTGGAGCTGCATCACAATCATTTGCCCCACCAAAGTGGCTGATTCTGCCTGAGAAGGTATGAAAAGAGCCGCCTTTTTGGAGCAACTTGGTGTGACCCAATTGCTGACCGTCAGCAGCTACTTGGGAAAAGCAGTGAGAAGCAAAGCATACATCACGTTTCCTCATCTGCAGGTAATGATAACAAATTTGCACAGCTTTAAGAAGCTGATCTCTTTAGCTGGATGTCTCTCTAGAAACCAAGTTAGCTTAATAATCGTGATTGGTAAAGACTGCTGCTCACCAGGGACAGCATTAGCAAGTTCTGCTTATCAAGGGCACATTTAGGTACTGCAGTACTATTGAAAGTGGTGCTTGCTTAGTGGTGCAGAAAACTGGCCCTGCTCCTTCTATGTCTTTATAATGTCCCTGTCCTGCTGCTTCCAGAAGTTGTACCAGAAACCCCAAAAAGCAGAAAATGTGAAAACACAGCCAAAATGAGCTGCCTAGCCCCAGCAGTTAACCAGGGAGATATCGGGGATGGCTTTTTGAGGGAATAAGACATATGAAGAAATTCCTATTTATAATCCCCCCTCTTCTCTGATTTGTAGGCTTTTCCCCCCCCATGACCTACATACAGGGACTTCTTAAAATCATCCTCTTTCAGGCTTAGCAAAACCCTATAGTGAATTCTTACCCCTGTGCCTTAACTGAATATGTATTTAATCCAGTGCTGTATCAGATTCCTAATCCAGATAAGGAACTGATGCAGCTGCTGTCTGGGCTGGAAGGAGCTGAGGATGGAGGGTGCAGCTGGATGGGGCACAGTAAGATGGACTGAGTGTCTCCTTATGCTCTAGAAAACCCACGCTTGTGCAGTGTCTGATGGATGGACTTCCATGTTCACCTCCATCAGCAAAGGGCCCTGTGGGGACCTACTCCCTGCTGGTCATAAAAGGCTGTGAGATCCTCAGAGGAGAGATGTTCTAATTGCACCAGTGTTATGATCAAGAGGTGTGGGGGCTGTTTCCCAGCTGCAGGAGAGTTGATGAGCAGGGGTAAATGCAGGCAGATAGACAACACAACAGCTACCCTGGGGAACTTACTGTAAGGCCTTATAGAGCTTTAGACGCAGACCAAAGCCCTCTGCTGCTGCCCTGTGCAGTGCTTTGTAGAGGACCTCCTCACAGATGTATGCAGGGAACTGCTCTGAGGTCCAGTGAGCTGGGTGGGAGCAGCAGTGAAGGACTGCAAGGGATGGAGGGGAGCTGTCTGCTTGCCTCTGCCTCTGCCAGACACCAGAAAGAGTCCATATTTCCCCGCATTGGCAGGAACTGGGAAGAAAGATGCTCAGAGTGGAGGATTCAGTGACAATCTCCCCTAAGGAGCGGTCCTCAGGAGCAGCTTTATGTACTTCCCCTGTGCAGATGAGGACAGCTGGAAAAGAAAACTGAAAAAATACTGCAATGCTATTAACAGAGGCCCTGCAGTTACTGAGCTTTAGAAAGACATAAGGAACACCCAGGAGACATTGCTGCCATGGGGACCATGAACCTGGGGATCCTTGCTATTCTCAGAAGTAAAATTTGCCAGTTTAAAAGGTAATAGGCAATAGTTTGGGCTGAAGAAAAGCAAATGTAGCATGGGGTTTAGGCAATGAGAAAGAGAGTGCCTCTAATCAATTGGTATTTTTGCCAGGCAGGGATAAAAGATCCTGTGTAAATGGGGAAAACTCAAATCTCTCTGAACTGTTTGTGGCAATGCTTTTTTACCTATTGCCTTTGAATAGGGCTGTCCATTACAGAAATAACCATTCATTCAAAACCTCCCCTTGCTTATGACAATTCCTTGGGGTTAGGAAGAAACAGGAGGATGTTTTACTGCCTCAGTTCAGCTGTTAGCTGCTGTTCAGCCCTCCTGAGCCAAGCACTAGATCTGCTTTGGAAGAGAGGGAACGTCAAAATTAAGCATGGTGCTTGGAATACAAAATGAAAAATGAAAACCATTCTACTGCAACTTTCAGGATGGTTAACGATGAGAGCATGGATTTACCTAATGGGCCACTTTGATCATTTGCTTCACACACTGTCTCATCCTGCAAATGGCTGAATGCATCCTGCCACGAGCAGAGGTTCTTACACTCCCTGTGAGGAGCAGAGGATGCTTGACATCACACAGAAAGGGGTCCCCAGAACTAATTTGATCCTGATGGAGAGTTCTTGTAGAGAAATAGCCCTGTAGAGCTTTGCATGCAGTAAGGTAATTAACAGATCATAGGACCACTTGGGACATTAAAGACTCAGTGTACCAAATGGACCAAAAAGGCTGCAAATTCTGCCAAGGTTAATTCAACTGTGGGACATTAAAATAAGAAGTGAGAGAACAGAAATAAATAGGTTCAGAGTTTCTCACACAGCAGCTTTTCATTACTTTTTTCTATCGTCTGAAATCTTACTAATCTGTGATTTTTTTTTACCACCCCCCCTTTTGTGATTGCCTGGTTTATACTACTTCCAAATGACGCTGGGGTGTATGACTTCCAAGAAAGCTTTTGAAGAGGCTCAGAAATGCAGTAGAAAATAGTTGTAAACAGTAATTGAAAAAGGAAAGAAGAAAGCATCATCTGCCTTTTTTAAATACATTGTTCAATAAGAAGATAAAATGTATATTCAGCTCATTTTTCATGAAGGAATTAGAAGGAGGAATAAAAATCCTCTTGGTCTTTGTCCTGTCTGTTCAGGTGAGATGCCCAATGATGCAGGCTCTTCTTGTTGTTACGGGTACAGAGAGGCCCAAGGAAAATGGAGCTCTCATTGGCCTTCTTGTTCTAATCAGCATCATTTCAGTTTAATAAGTGGAGAAGTAGCTGGCCAAGATCTCAGCCTGAAGAACTGCTGCAGAATGGAAAGCAGTGGTCTGCCCAGGCATTGGAGGGATACTGAGGAGCCCTGAGCAGCTGTGGGGGTAACGTCCTATGCAGCATGGACACTGGCAGCAGCACGGGACATGCTGCCAGGAGCAATAGGCAGCAAGGGCACTCATCTACCCCTGACAATGTTTCTGGTAGTGGACACAAGAGGACATCTTGAGTCTATTTGCCACCTAGTTCCCCTTAACTTTGGAATTTAACTCTCCCTGCACAGCAACGGTGCCTCCTGCACCCATCCATCTTCTGCAGCTTGTTCCCTTCCTGCTCTTCCCCATATTCTGTCCCCCATTAGGTGGCTCCTGCTGTTGCTGTTTCCCCTCCCCTCTTCTGAACAGCAGGGCTATAGGAAACGCAAAATAATCCAGAGCATTTGCTGTTTGCAGGCCAGTGTTGCACAAAAGCAGCATTTAGGTCACCAAGATGCCATGAACAGCCAGAAGCCATTAAGAAGATATTTTGCAGTGATATATTACAGAAATGTCAGCTAGCAGAATCTTTAAAATTAGTATTTTAAAGGGGTTAAAGCACATTTTCAAAGGAGATCTCAGCAGCTATAGACCCAAGTCATGAAGTGGCAATCCTGCACAAGACCCAGATTTCAATTTGCCTTAGTTTTCGTTTAACCCTTTTTTAGGGAGTAATGGCTCTCCTTATGTTCCAGCATAAGCCCTTGCTCAGTGCCTGGAGGAAAACCAGAGTCACAGAAAGTTACAGAAACCCTTAGGAAGAAATACGTGGAACTGTCATCTTGTTATGTTACAGCAGCAATGGAAAGATCCAGATTTTTTGTTGCTAAGTACTTCGTGCATGCGTAATACGATAAAACAGAGCGGGGACAAAAACAAGTCATTTGGCTCTTCCCCATCAATAAGGCTGGGAACTTGTGTCTAGAGACATGTGGCAGCTTCAAAGGGCAGGGCAGGAGAGAGACGTTGTGAAGGGAGAAGGAAGAATTGAAGCCAGATCTCCCATGTCCCTGCTCAGGGATTTCAGTCTGTCACCCTGAATACACACTCAGTGTGGGTGATGAAATCATAGAGAAGTTCTGTCTTGTGGCATTTCCCCTGTGTTTCCAAGGAAATTGAGGGGAAATGCTCTCAGACTGGTAGCTCTCTGCAAGTAAAGCAAAAAGTCATTAACCAGGGCTGCCCTGCAAACACCCACTGGACTCTGGTGGCCAAATTTGGCAAAGCTTCCCTAGACTGCTGTCATTAGCATTTCCACTTGAGCAAGGAAAAAGCGTCCTTATCCCTCCTCACTCACTGATATGGCTGATGCATGGCTATTTTTGTCACAAAAATATCTTCCAACTCTTCTTCATACATTTCCTCCTCTCAACTCCCGAGCAGCCACCGCTGCATGAGTGCCCATCAAATGTTCACTCCTCAGTCTGGAGGCGTGAGGAATTATCTGCAAGGGCAAATGGATTATGGAGAGAATTGTTTTCCTTCCCTGACATCTCTATTCTCTCTTCAGAGGCTCAGGCGATTCAGTGCCTTGGCTGAGGACATCTGGTTGTATGAAATACTACAGCACACACCTGCCTCCTGGCAGGCATGTGCACACACAGGTGTCGCGTGGCATTAGATTTGCTCAGCCATCAGAGATGCAGTTTGACATCCCCCTGGGGACAAGCTATAACTTTCTTCGTGTTAGAACATGCTGGAGACTTGAGGCCAATTTTATACATTTGTTTCTTTTTTTCTGATGCTGATCAAAACTGTTTTTACCATTGTCAGTGGAGTGGTTTTATCTGGCAATATCAGCGTTTGATACTACATAACATCGAAAAGTGGGACATGGAAGAATGGCCAATTATCTGAAGAATAGCTGTGTTATCTTACAAATAAATACTAAAGTAGAAATTCTGGCTCTTTCCTTGCTATTGGCTTTCCAGTGAAGCTATTGTGCATCAGGCTTGCATGCTATAAGATGGAACAGGCAGTGCATTTTTAATCTGGTAAATAATCTGATGTCCCAGATTCCTTCTGCAGCATGAAAATTAATAAGACTTTTCAGATCATTTCTAAATGAACATCTTTCTTTAGCTTTTCTAAAGCACGTATTGCTATACTGCCTGGATGCCAACATAAATAATCCTTTCTCCAGAGCATCTTCATAAGACTACAAACATTTATGGAAATAAAGAAAATAAACCTCGTTATTGTCTGAATAATCACTCATTTATTTATGGAGACAAGTATGCTTATTTTTCTTTCTCTCTGGTGATTAGATTATGATAAACTGTGACATTTAGTGGTAAACTTGATATGGTTGGTTACATAGAGCTTAAAAAAATGGCTATCCAATTATTCTTTCATGTGCTGGAGGAATACATTAACTACCTGTGAAGGGTATTGTAGTGGTTATGAAGCAAACAGCACCCAGTTCTCTAAGTGGCTGTGACAAATGCAAAGGTCACATATGTTTCCTGGCCCATCAATATTATTTTTGTTGTCTCCCTTTGCTGTCCCATGTTCCAGCAAAACCTTAAGCTCAAGTCAAAATGGTAATGAAGACTGTGCATTGACTGAGTAGAGGATCAATGTAGAGACCTCTGGGAGTGCAGGAGAAAGGCAGTTTCTGGTATACTAGACTCCACGTAAGTTGAGAACTAAACATCCCCTCAAAACACTTCTTGGAAAGAGCTCACTAATAGATCCTAAGGAAAAATTCTGCAAGAGGCTCCTTTCTTTAGTTAGATCTGAAATTTCTACTTTTTAACCCAAAACAGGGACAAATTTGCAGACATGCTGAGTTTGTGATGAGGATTGCTGAACATAAACTGAACAGTGTTCAAAACCAAAGCACCAAAATTCCTGTGAGAGTCTCTCTTAGCCATGCTGAATTACATTCAAACAAACAGCAGCAAAGGAGCTGGAATCCAACCTCTTTCCTTTGGGGATAGCCC
>JAVHNF010056004.1:0-16774 GCA_034783455.1 Micropsitta finschii
TCTTAAACTGAAGGTTGTGGCTTCTGAAGGCAGCCACTTCATTACTTATGAACACCCTTAAAACAGTGACCTCTTATCAGTGACCTCTAAATTATAACAGCCTCGTCTACTTGTGGAGCAACTAAGGCAAAAGTAGAGGGTGCCTTAGGCCAGTACATGTCACTCTGTAAGGCAGAGTTACAGGGTGGAAATCCCAGCCCTGCTGTACTTGGCCCCTCACACTCTGCTCACTCTTACAGTGCTGGGTTCCCACCAACAGCATCAGTGGAAAAGCAAGTGGCTCACAGTGTCCCATAGCTGGAAAAAAGACTAAGATTGCTTAGTCTGTTTTCCCAGACCTCAGAGTGTATACTAGGCATGGAAAGAGCTAAATTAATGGAAATTGCTTAGATATCCCAGGAGAATTAAAAAGTAATAGAAAAACAAAAGCCAGTTGTGCCAAGTTAGGCATTTTGCTTTCAGCGTTTCAAACTCTTTGTCAAAAGGAACCATTTGCTTAAAATTAAGCTTTTCAACATTTTTTTTAATGAAATTGTTCACTAAATTGCTAGGGTTGCTAAACAATTTAAGCTTGAAACTTGCATTTCTAGGTTGTTTAGGCTTTCTGAATAACTGACCTGCCTTTGAGGGGAAAATAAGTATTTTTTGCATAGTGTAACTTAAGGAAGAAGCTTTCTGTTGTTCAAGACAGTAGGTTACAAGAATGCCCATAACAAGCATGGCTCTACAGAGACTTTACCATCTCCTTTGTTTCTTTCCCAGGCTGCAGAAGAATGGAAGTTTGTTGCGATGGTGGTTGATCATCTTCTCCTTGGCATATTTATGCTAGTTTGTATTATAGGAACATTAGCTGTATTTGCTGGTCGCCTTATTGAATTAAATCAGCAAGGATGAACATCAACTGGAAACTATTTGCTAGCCTGGTCAGCATCTGAAAGCATCTCAACCATCAAAACCTGGCCAGCCTCTGAAAGTTTCACAGACAGGAATCTGTCCCTTCTGGGAGAGAGCAAGGATAACAAAATGTAAGGCTCCATACTTAGCGACTCGGAGCTGCTTCTCAGTGGTATTTCATTGCCAAAAAGCAGCACTTGCATTACTGGTAGGCTGAATGGCTGTCAGCCAGGTTCTGATCCGCTTTACCATTTATTAAAAATGTAAATGTATTAATAAGACTGTCTGACTCTGTAACCCGCAAATACAATTCCAGTGAAATCGATAGCAGCCTAATAAGCTTTAGCTGAGCTGTAAATCTGTATCCAGCTTTAGCATTCAAGCTGGTTTCAATATCTGCTCTGTGGTTTTCATATTGGCAGTGTCACAGACGACTCCTCTTGCAACACTAGATGTAGCCAGCAAAAGTATCTCAAACTCCTTGGTAATGCACTGGATTTTCATGCACAATTCTGAAATGACTGTCATATGTGGCTCTACCTGTAGAAACTCTTGATGCAGCAAGGAGGGGGTCATATTCCTTACTGTGGGAATGGTCTAGCCTTAGCCAGTTGGGTCCCATAGACACTTTTTGCTATCAAGTCCCTTGGTAAAGGACTTGTAGAGGAGGACTTTTTTGCCCTGTTTTATTACTGAGCACTGCTTTGTGACCATCAGGCATCCCAGTGACTATGCTGCTGTTGCTGCTCTCTCATTTTTACCTGCTAATACTCACTGCAAGAAGCCCCAGATTCACTATGCTTTAATGCTCAGGATTTTCAGTTGTCAGCAGAGACGTTCTGCAACTGCAACCTAAGGGAAAAGTTTATGTTGGAGGAGAACGGATGGTATCCGTAAAATAATCTCTGTACTCAGCCTGTTCTACGTGGGAAGGTCGGTTTCATCTCTCCGTTCTGAGTGATGGCTAATGTTGGGGCAGCTTTGAATTTTGGGTTGCTCAGTAAACCAGCTTAAACAAATTCTCTCTGCTCCCTGAAAGCTGTCCCCTGCCCTGCTGAAATAGATCCTAAGCATTGAAGTCAGAGCATCACAAAGATTATTCCTAGGGCAGGTGTGGATCTGGGTTTTCCTTGTGTGTGACAAGATGACTCCTCCTCTTCTGAGCAACGGAAAAACTCGCCCAAATATTGTTCAAATGTTGAGCAGCAGCGCACTCTAGTGGCTACAGCAAAGTAGTGCTGCTTTTGGCAGAGCAGCTCTGGGGGTTAGTAAAGATTCAGCATAAGCAGCAAGCCTCTGTGTGTTTCAATAGTACAGCGTGGACATACTAGCGGTGCTGCCTGTTTTTCCTCAAAAATAACTAAGGAGAGGTGGGGCAACTCATGGAAGTTACTCACCTTTCCCAACTGGTTGTCCAAGCCAATAGAACTACTTTGCTAACAGCTGTGAACAATCTTCTGTGAGTTTAATAAAATAACATGTACTGTGTTAATGCTCTACAGGAATGTGTCATGTCTGCAGAGGACAGGCATTTGAAAAGCTCTATAAGGAAAATCAGGCACTTGTGCAATACGTATTTTTTGCGTATTTGCGTAGTGTTTGCTGGACAATGTTTTGGTGAGCTGCAATCCTAAACAAAGCAAACAGTTTGTCTGTGGCCATCGGTCACTTGTAAACCTCTGCTCAGCTCTTACTGTTTAGATGATGGGTGTTTTTTGCCTCCCTGCGTGACCATTAACCCTCTAAACGATTGCTGAAGATGTATGCTGGGTGAAACCTCTGCTGACAGATGGAGCACTTGCTGCAGCTCTGTTTATCTTCAGTGCCAGCTCTCTGCGCTTAGCCCTGGAAGGGCGTCACGCAGCTCCATGGCTCAGGATGAGCTAAGCTGCAGTGTAACAGTGCCTGGGACTTAATTGGAGAGACTGTGATTGGCACTAAAATTGGCAGAACAATCCTCTTAGAGCAGCATGTGGTTGAATCAGCATTAAAAACAACCATCAAGTAACCAGATTCATGGTGAATGTCCACAGTACCTTTGTTCAGCTTCCCCAGCTTCCTCAAGGCAGACCTGGGTCTTGGCCTCCAAATTCCACCCAAGTACCTGCCTGCTTGCTTCTCCAGCTCTCTTCATATAAAGCTAGCTACCACATTGCAGTGTTCTCCTTCCACTTGCTCGTACAAAGTTCTGAAATTATTTATTTGAAAATGTTAATTTGCGATCATTTGATCTGTCTTATGTGCACAGCAAACCTTCTGCCTTCCTAGTGCTCCGAGCCTTGGTGAACTGTTCACATCTTTAAAGACGTAACACCAGGCAAAAATAAAAGCTAACAACTTCCATTTCTCAGGTTGCAGAATCCAGGCATTGCACCCTGACTCTCCAGACAGATGGTACTCCAGACACCAATAAGCACAATTCAGGAGACAGTTCATCTGCATCTGTTTTTCGCTTTGCTTTGAATAATCAGACTGTCCCAGTCATCTTTATTCTGTTTCTAGTTCACCTTTGTGAATGCTTTTTTTCTGCATACAACTAACATGCCATTACCAGTATCCATCTACTGAAAGAGAGTATCTACTGAAGGAGAGTACCTTTACCTACAGACTGTTTCTTCTCATCTGCTACTGTCCTTTTAACATGTCAGCACAGCTGTATCCTGCTAAAACAGTAGCTTTGAGGTTTGTAAATGTGCTGTCTCAATCACTGTCAAAGATAATTCTCCGTCAATGTCTAAGTACATATTGTCTAACAATTTCTCATTTACAGCACTGTAGTCTCTCCTTGCAATCTTAACACTAAACTTCCCTCCATGGGAAGCACCAGCACCCCCAGGGAGATGGACATGGATAATACTTGTGTGATCTGCATGTGCATCTATGCTGCCTTGCTGCCTTTAACAGGCAAATTTTGGCTCTGAGGTTTGACTAGCAATTCTCATGATAAGCAAAACAAGAAACAGGCTTCACACACTTGCTAGATTTCTGTAATAAGTGTGAAAAATAAAGAAGTGCAAACACTGTGTGCTGAAGCAAGCAACCACCACTTAAATGAAGGCATAACAGGGATCTCTAGGTGAGAAGGTGTTGCTTTTATAGTGATAGTACCTTGAGAAATTAACATGTCCCTCTTTTAACTGCCATCTTCTTGCAACTAAAGCTGCTTTTATTCACTTTGAGCCTGTTGATAACACCCTATTTATGTCCTTAATAGAGTAGCTCTCTGGAACATCTTCACCTTCTTCAGCCTGATTCTCTTTTCATTTCCTATGCAATTTGGCAATTAACATTCCCCTTCCCATTCCTTTGGCTGACCTTTAACTACTGTACCATGGGTACTTTGCTCTCAAAGATGCAGTCACCTCCAGATCTCTTTCCGCTTGGGCACTTCTGCTGCTCAGGAGACCTGACCCTTCTGAGGGGGTTGAGGTTTTAAAGTCCATTACCTTGTACCAGCTCCCAGGGAGCAATTCCACCTCGGTGTGAGTCTGTAATGAGAACAGGCTGCAGCTCTCCATTGTCACCAGTCAGATGAGCTAAACTTGATGGCCTTATTCTGTCTATTCAGATGGTTGGATCTCAGCTCTGTAAAACATAGTTGAGCTGATCAAGAGTGAGGAAAAATGACATTCACTTGCCCAAAGAAGTCGTGAATGCTGCATCCCTGGCAGTGTTCAAGGCCATGCTCGACAGGGCCTTGGGTGACATGGTTTAGTGTGAGGTGTCCTGCCAATGGCAGGGGGCTGGAACTAGATGGTCTTAAGGACCTTTCCAACTCAAACTATTCTATGATTCTATGTGCTTGCATATGCCAGGTATGATCATTCACCTGCAACTAGTGTTTGGGTTCTGAAGTCTCCTTCAGTTTGAGAGATTTTAAGAGCTCAGATTACTTAAGATTAATAATTTAAGATTTTTGTTTCAGGCAATTGTAGGACAATTTAAATGCTCATTTTTTCTCCAAAATACAAGCTGCTGCCAACCTCCTTGCTGTGGCCACCTCCCCAGAGATGTGTGAATGTAGTGTGAGTTTCATCAGCATGCTGACTCAGCAGTTCCTGTTTCCACAGCTGAAGCAAACCACAGCGGGTCGGGACAGCAGGGTGAAAGAGTACGTGTAACATAGGCCCTGCAAAGTGCATAAACACTGTGCTGCTGTTGGAGAAAGGAAGCGCATTACCTCCCTGAAAACATCTGTTTTCTGCTATTGTGGCATGCAAGATGTCGTCTTTAAAGTCACTGATAGTTTAGTACACCAGAAATGCGATCAAGATTGGACACTTTTAGAAGGTTGCTCTGCTTGGATCCAGTCACAGGACTTCATATTTTCATGTGTTTACTAGTGCTAAAGTCCAGCTCAGGCTCCAGCCCCCAGACACGCTCCTGTTTGTAAATTCCCTCCCTCCCTCTCTCTCTTCCTGAAAAATTGTGAAATTGGTACAAAGTCTCCCATGCTTCTCTCAGAGGAATGCTGTGCAGATACTGACTTTAACAAAGCTCTGGAGTACTTTCTCCCTTCCTAGAAGCCAAATCCTAGCTGCAGGCAGGACCATCATGCACTGCTTGCAAAAGGTTCTTTAAAACAGTTGTACTTCAGTCCCTGATGAAGTATAAAGGACTGGCAGAGCTACGGAAAGCAGCTAACCTGCAAGCAATCATTTCCATGCCTGCTGTGAGAGCCCTGCTGAGTTCTGTTGCCTGTAGAAGGGTTATCTACAACAAGGACAAGACAATTTCACTTGTTAGCACGTGACAGGCCAGACTGACCCACAGGCAAGAGTCCAAAGGAGTCTGTAAGCTGCTGCAGCTTTAATTGTAAGCCTTATGGGTCATTCCGTGGATTCCCCATAAAGGCGGAACTCTTTCCTAGCAAGGGCTGTCACCATCTCCCTTCATCCCAGCACAGATCTCCCATCACAGCACGTCTTCCCAACTTTTAGCAGCCAAGCAGATCTGTATCAGTGTTTGTTATTTATCCCATATGGAGCCTGGAATAAACACATCACATGGTATTTCCCCTGTGCGTAGACAGGAGGAAGCTGTTTACCTCTACGTGACTTTTCAGCTAAGCAATGACCCAAATGCAGTATGCCGTTCTTAGGAACCTCATGTGGATTTGTGACCCTCTTTAGGGAGCTTTAGGTCTGTAAAGACAGTAAACACAAAATACTGCAGTATTTCCATTTGTGAGCTCCATAAGTTTTGCTTGCAAGCTGATCTATGTTGTGTGCATGGGTCAGAAGAAGGTAGAGAGAAAACATGGTGCCTGGGTTTGTGTCCATCTTGTAATGCTCCAATCGTGCAATGACACAGAAACAGAGACATTATCTACATAAAAGCCTGGCAAGGTTTGAAACTTTACACTAAAGGCAAATCAGTAATGCCATTGCTCTTAGGACAGCATGTCTGACCATAATGCTGTGTCTTTGAGCAACTGGTCATCTCCTGGTCAAAACATGAAAGTAGCTGAGCACACAGGTTGCTCAGTCTTTGATCTTGCTGGGACATGCTGCTACATGTAAATCAAGAATATACATAAGTTCTTCAGGACACCTGTCCCTAACTTCATATGTTTTATATAACAGTGTAATGTGGCTGCTGGCTTGACCACGTTCATGCACACAGTAAACAAAACCCACCCAAATACCTCCAAAATGTGGAATCCTACTGAGGCAAAAGCATGTAGGATCAATGTATTGGCTCAAATAGGCACTCAGGACACAGTTCTCATCCTTCAAACCTTTCTCCTACCTGCCCAGGCTATGCCATTACACATGCTCAGGGCTTTTCTTCATTCAAGACCCAAAAACATTAAAGGAAGTTTTGTTTCTAGAAAACTTAGTCAAGCTGACAGGGAAAAGGAAGCAGAGTCTATTGCTTGTCTGGCAAAGCTATCTCTGTGTGAGTTAATTGAGGTAAGACGCACAAATGCCTTTTGGGGCATCATGTAGAGAGGAGTAATTGACCTTCCCACACCTTGGCATACTGCAAACCTAAAAAGGGAAAAGCAAATACCTCTTCCCCACTGTTTAATTGCATTTCAGCTCCACTGTGTGTGTCTCTGCCTGCTGCCTTGCCATTCCCCAAGCTCCACTACCCCTCCCCTGCTGGCTGCTATCAAGGTCATGGGAGGCAGGTAGGGAAAATAAAGCATGTAGAGAGCTCTGCAGACAAACGGAGCATCAGGAGCTGGGCTGAGAGGAGACGCTGCTCAATCGCCCCTGGGGTTTGTGGCCTTCCGAGAAGGCTGGGCAGGCCCCGGGGAGGGCATAGTGCACCTCTTCCCTCCAGCACTCCCTGCCAGCAGTGCAATGGAGGCCAACCAGGTTATAGAAAGCAGAGCTGCCAATGCAGGTGATGGGCATAGCCAGGGAACCGGTGAGGGTTTGAAGAGGATGAATCCCTGGAAAAACTACCGATGTTCATAGTCTGGGTCGTTAGCACTTGGGGACCTGAAAACCCTTCCCTGTAATGGGGTTGCCTCGTTAACTCCGACTGTGATTAACTTCCGCGGAACACCGGGGACAGAAGGACTGCAGGTCCGGGCGGGGGGCACGGCCTTCATCAGCACCCATACTCCTCCTGGAGCAACCACCCCACGGGAAACCCTCGCTCCGACGGCCGGGCCGCGCCCGACAGAACGGGTACCACGACCCCGGGAGGCGGGGGGGTCACGGCGGGACATCCCCTGCCCGGGCCGGGCCGGCTGTCAGCGGGGATGGGACATGTGCAGCGGCGCGGGCGGCGGGGGAGCGGCGCCCCAGAGCCGAGCCGCGCCGCTTCCTGCCTCTATAAATAGCCGTCCGGCCCAACATGTCCCGGCCGCAGCAGCGGCTTGAGCGCCGGCGGGAGCTGCTGTCCCCTCCCGCCGCTTAGCACGCCCGGAGAGCGGTAAGGGGACGCCGGGGGAGGCGGAGGCGGAGGGGGCTTCGCTTCCCGCTGTCGGCGGGGCGAGGGGTATGTGCGGAGCTGGCGGGGCCCTGGCGGCGGCCGCGCTGGGGCGGCTCGGCTCGGCAACCCCCGGCCCCGCGGGACGAGCGGGTACAAGGGTCTGGGCGGCCTGCGGGTGCTCCTGCCGCCGGAGCCGAGTTTCGCTTCGTGCTTGTTTTCTCTTCCTCTCTTTTCTTCCAGACTGCTCTGTCTCGAGCTGGGACGCGCTTCTTCTGTCTTCTGAAGCCAGGGCTGGGATCCCTCCCGCGCTTCTTCTGTCTTCCGAAGCCAGGGCTCCGGGCTGGGATCCCTCCCTCCTTCCCCCTCACTTTCCCGCTTTCCCCAGGGCTGGGTGCGTGCCCGGGATGGAGGACAGTGTCGGCCTCCGGACGCAGCCCTCGGTCCTTCTTGGCTGCTCGGACCGTGCCTCTACATGGGCCTCCGAGGACTTGGCTGGTGGCGTCCGTGTCCACCCTTGCTGCGGCACCCTGACTGTTGTGGCAGGGTGGGGAGACCCACACTGGGGTCATGGCACAAGTGCTACCCACATGTGTGTCACCCAAGCAGGGTGTCATTACAGTCGCTCATGTAAGTGTTTGTGTTGCAGCCTTCCTCCCTCAAGTGATTTCATCTACAGCGAATGTTGAGATGAACCTTGTAGTTAGGCTTTACAATGGAGGCAACCAAAGCAGGTCTATGGCCTGTGAGCTGGCTCCTGTGGGCTTTCTGGAGGCATCAAGTCTGGAAACCTCAAGTAACCAATCTTAAAGTTTTAGCTTGTTTTCCCCTTTGTTTGCCTCTGCTACTGTAATGGCTGTGCTTCACCTTTTAATAAACACCTTGTGCAGCACAGGGCTACATCCTTTCTCTGAGAGTAGGTGTCCTTCAGCTGCTACCACGTGCCATGCTCAGGCCTATTATTTAAAACAGAAGTGTTACAAGCACTTGGCTCTGTCAGTAAGGTGTGCTTCTTCTTCAGGAACCCACTGTGAGCTACTTTTAAATTGCTCCTTTATTCTTGAAATGCTTTCTCAAAGAGAAGGCTGTAATAAGCAGCTGTTCTCAGTTGTCTTGACCTCCAGAGGATGGACAGTGCGTTTTGCTCCTTGTTCACACCCTTTTTCACTCTCCTTCTGCTTTTCCCTCTCTTTTTTGTCTAGCTCTTCCAAGTCTGATTTGAGAGCATAATGCAGAGGCCTAAGAGACCATCTTAAAAAGAAAGAGGTGCTGTCAGACTCTGGCCTCTGCGTGTTGCCCACAGCGTGCCCTGCTTGGGAGCCTTCGATAAAGGCAGGAGGGAGGGCAGCGCTGCTGTGGAGGGACCCCCTCTGGCAGCACACCTTTCCCAGTGCTGTGGAACACGAGGCAGGCTGAGCTGGCCTGTGCTTCACCCTCTGCTGGAGTGGTCGAGGGGAAGGAGCATGTGAGGAGGAAATACAGCTGTTCCAGAGCACTGCTGCCAGCACTGCAGGAGCACGTGAGGGGAGGACAGGCGCAGAAAGGGAGGTTCAGGAAGAGAGCATGAGAGAGAATGGGGCGAGGACAGAGAAGAGATGCAAGTGGAGAGGAAAAGCTTTTTATATGTGCATAAATGCTGTTTAAAGATCTGATTAGCTAGGGCAAGAGCAAAAATATCCTGAAAATCCAAGACTGTATGTCGAGCCCCTGTTATTGCCCTTCCAGAAAGCACTGCTTTTCATTCCTCAAGTATTATCTGTGCCCTTCTGCCTCACTCTTTTAGGCTCTTCAGCATCCTTTGACCTCAAGCAGAGCAAGACATTGCCCTCAGCATCTGCCTGTCAAATGTGTAGTTCTCCATGTTGTACATGAAATTACTATTTCCACAGCTGCTTAAGGCAAGTTTCCAAGGAATGTGGAGTGAGTGGCATGCCAGTTCCTGTGGTTGGCCTTGACTGGAGTGTGAGCTCCTTGAGGCAGGGGCTGTACCCTAGAGGCTGCAGTTACTCTACACATTACCCTTGGTATCTCTGGGATTTCTGCCTCCTTTCCTGTCCCACTCACCCCTCTCTCATCTCTCGTTGCTGCTCACATGTTCCTCCCCATGTGCTGCGGCTGTGTTGGGGTTGTGTTGTAAACCAAATTGCTGAAAGATTCAGCAATCTGTGTTTAGAATCTCTGGAAAAGGAGGGAGGAGAGGAGGAGCAGCTACTCCTTCTGTCTGTACAGAAGTCCCCTCTCATCTCTGTGCTGCCTCTCCCATACCTTGCTTTGAGACTACACCTCAGCAAATGGGAATTAAAACAGCTGAAGCTCTCTGGCTGTGTCCTAACTTCTGCTGCTGCCTCAGTATTTTCACTGAAATGACACTTTTAACTTTCTACAGCATTAGTTTACTCTCTGAATGGTATAAGGTAGCAAGGTGCTGTCTTTGGGGGCTGTGTTGCTACAAGACTATCAGAAGGCTATAAGATCTTGCTCATTTCTCTCTCTCCTTTTTTAAAGAGAAATAGAGTTATCGCAAACTTGCACCAGGCCATTACTGCTTTTATTCATGCAGCAGAGTCAGAATTGAGAGTGTGCATGTAGAACCTCTGACAGCAGGCATGACCTTTACATCTGATGACCTCCAGACTGTGTTCAGTGGAGAGGCCACTGAGGAGCACAAGTAATGCTAATCCCTCTGTGAGGGGAGCATGCTGCAGTATTGCTCTCTGTTACCTACAGTGCATAGCTCTAACAGTTACTAGTTTTCTGCCTTTCTTGCATAAACACCCTGCTTTTTTGGAGGGAGAAAAGAGTGTGTATTGGTGTTGTCTGACAAATGTGGCTCGAGGATGGGAATTCATAGGTTTCCTTTGGAAATGCATATGTTGTTCTTAGTGTATATATACAATTCAGTAAAATGTCTTTGTGCAGCAGCCTTTAGAAATGTTCTGTGCTTTTAACTACATTGAATCCCCACCTGCATAACGGACTAATACATAGAAACCATAAGAAATAGTGATGCAGTGGAGAAGGGAGGGTTTCTTTAAAGTTTATACTTTTGCGTGGTAAAAAATATCTTAATTGTGGCTTCACAACAATGAAGTCTTTTATGATTCAAGTCTAACTAAATGTTTTTGTGTTCTTTCTTGTGACTTCTCTCATGCTTGGCTCTAATGTGGACACTTTCTCCTTGTCTTTGTGTGGTGCACTCTAATACTTGGTCTGTTGGATCTGTTATAAAAAGGGAGTGTCAAGTATCTTGGTTCAAAATCCATGGTGCGAACTGTATTTGAGTAGGGGAGCGTTCTTTCTTTGGGGAGATAGTTAAGTTTTGGGTTGGTAGGACAGGTCTTGGTAGTACCAAAGATGACGGTGGTTGTGGTCACGAATCTTCAGGGTGGCTGTTTTGACTGCCATTGAGTGTGGGGTTAACACCTACTTCTTGTTTAGTCTTTACTTCAAAGATGTATATGGAAGTCTGTCTGTTATTGAGTAATAACTGCTGAACTGTTAGCTGGCAAAGAGCCTAGAAAGGAGATTATTAACAACTAAATTCAGTAAAGGTGCCTAGAATTATGCTTCTGCTTCTAAGTAGTGGAAGGTTTTGTTTTAAACTATTTTGGACACTCGTGGTGACCAGTATGATAGCAGTGTAATGCTGTCATGTAGCACCAGCTACAGGTATGTGCATGTCTAGATACCTGAGGAGGAGGAAGGGGAAGGAAACTGATGAGCAGTTTACTACGTTAGTACTCTGTTGTGATTCCCTGCAAGCACTGCACCACTGCTGCTGAGTTGTAAGTGAAATGTGAATTAGGAAGAGATTGCTTTTTTCAGTGGAAATAGCCCTGAGTATCAGGGCTCCAAAAGATCCTGCAGCCGCTCTGAATTCGGCCTTGGAGGCACGCAAGTCTGAAAGAGCAGCTGTCCTTGGGCCTCATCCAACCTGGTTCACAAAGATCAGTGAAAAGTGTCTCTAAGGCTGGAGACGCAAGTGGCGAGGGAGCAGTTTTGTCTAAATCTGAGAGATCAAAGGAGTTCTGAATAGAAAGCTTTTCCTTATTCCTGGAAGGAGATAAACGGGAAGGAGTAGTTCAAGAGTCTGTTTTGTAACACTTAACTCTGCGGTAACCTTGCTAGTGTTCTTCTACATTTGGTTCCAATTACACGTAAGTTGCTTTGGAGTTAAAATGTATAATTTTGTAGCTCCTTAAACTACTAATGTTACAGTAGTAAAAGTTCCTAAGATTTAAGCTATTTGTGGCATCCCTGGTCTTAATCATTTCAGTGTGTGTATATGTGTAGCTCCTGCTGTTTCCTTCCTGGGAGTAAGCCCATGTGGAGAGCCTTCCTGTCCTCCAGTGCATGTTTTCATGAGAGCTTTCCTTCTCATTTGAGCTAAGCTTGAGTACATATCTCCTGCTGAAGAAACTACAGGATATTCTTTAATGGGAAGTAATATAGAGGTTAAAATAAATGCTGTTAGCAGCTTCAGCAAGCCCAAAATAGCCTGTGCATGTTTCTCTTGTGATAACTTAAGGAAGTGGGGTGATTCCCTCTTCCTCCATCTCTTTAATATTTTTGGTATATGCTGTGCTTGGGTGCTGAAATTCTCTTGCTATGAAGAGCAGGCAGTGTGGAGCAGGCTCCTCTGAACTTTCATGGACCCTGACTTAACAGGACCAGAAATGAACCCTAATAAGAATGTATTCCTCAGCTCCTTGTACTGCTTCCTATGAAAATTGCCTGTAAGGTCCTTGATGGTGAGGGTAGCTAACAACTGAAACTGGTTGTACAGAGAGATTGTGGAGTTTCTGCTTTGGAGATGGTCTAAAAACTGGCCTGGACAAGTGCAAGCAATCAGCTTTAAGGCAGGTTAGCCATGCTCTGAACCACAGGAGATCCAGTGGTTCCTTCCAGCTGGCTGTATGTTGTGGTTTTGCATTACTGGGTAAGTATGGCTGCTTTTGTGTGTCCCCAGAACACCTGGGAATAAAAGTGGTCTCAAAACATCCACAACTGGCCTTGAGAACTCTGAAGAGAGCTTTCAAAAGTTGGAATGCATAGAGAAGCTTAGTGTGGGGAGCTGACTTTGCCCAAGTCTCATAGCAGCAGGTCAGTAATGCTGTTGGGAGAGGACCATAAATCTCTGGACTGGCAGACTAGTGGCTTAGTAGCTAAAAGATGTTGTCTGTATGTATAAACCCATCTCCTTTTCCTACTCAACTACTTTCAGATCACTCTACAACAGAGACTACTTTTACCCTTTGAGAGCTTGGGGGTGGGGGTGTTTTACTTTGGGGTTTTTAGCACTAAAGAACAGTTTATTGCATTGACTTTTTTTCAGGAGACACTGAAAACATCTGATCTGGAAAACAGTTTGGTGAAATAAAGACAAGAGCTGCAAAGGAAATTTTTAGAAAGTGATGTTATTCCCAGTTTGCTGCATAACAATTAATCACTTATTTTTGAGAGAGGAGGAGAGCAGAGGAAGCTGCACGCTGAATCCAAGCTTGAATCTCTCTTTGTTTAAAAAGGAAAAAAATCACTTAAACTTTCTAAAATCTGGAAGCTGAGAAGAGCACAGATCAGCATTTTAAAGAGTACCATGGAAGGAGTTAAGCTGCGAGTTAACTGCATCTGTGTTTCAAATCCAAGTGCTATGAACAAGGCACCATTCAGATCTTTGGTTATAAGTTATGCTGAATTTGTTAAGCTGTGTTTGTTTGGATTTGGTTGAGAGGAGAAAAAGAAAATCATGGCAGATTTAAGAAATCATTACTCTACTTTCGGTAGCTTGGTTTTGAAGTGATAAAGCAGGGCTCTCCTTTGCTGTCTCTCTTTTTGTCTAGCACTTATGCAGGTCATCTGCTAACTATTAGCAGCTGTGAAGCTATGGAGTTACATAAGCGTAACTAAAAGTCAGTGGAACCTTGCATCATTCAGCAGGTCTGTCTATCACTTGTTTGCCACAATAACAGATCAGTTTTGTAACTCCCTTGACTCAGGTATCTAAATACTAAGAAGGCATCAGCAGGCATGGAAAGTTGGGAAATCCTTTAAGTCATAGAAATTGGATAGGATAATGTGTCATTTTATTGTTGCCACAACCTGTTGTCCAATTATACATATGTGTTGCTGTTCTGTGGAGAGAGCTGTGTGTCAGAGTAATGCCCTGTAACAGCTGAGAGTGCCAGCTACATAAAGCTGAATTGTCTGGGCAGCTTTGCTTGGAAGATAGGTATGACTGCTATGCCCAGCTCCAGTGGAAGCAAGACAAGTGTGAGTGATTGTGAATGTATGCTGAGTTAGCCATGCTTGTTGATGTGACTGAATACAACAAACTGTCTTAAACATTAGAAAAGGCATCTTTACAATGGGACAGGTGTAGAGCTGAGAACTTGTTATTTCTTGGCAAGAGTACAGGTTAGCTGCAGTACACATGAGAGTGCTGGCAAGGACAGCCCAAGGCTGGCAGGTCCAGAGTCTGCCCTCAGGTTTATGACACTGCAGGATTTGGTCAGCAGCACAAATTCCTTCCCACTGAACCTATGTGGAATTTAATCTCTTGTAGGTCAGAGCATTAAATCATAGACTAGGTAATGAATTTCCTGATCCAGACTCTGGTTTTGTTTTCAGATATTTGTCTTGTCTTCTCTTTTGTTGGTTTAAAGATCTCCATAGGCAAGCGAGACTTGAAAGGGTTAAGTGCAGTGTTATCAAATGTGCAAAATACAATCCTTAAAATACTTGTTCTTGGGAATTAGGAAGGTAAAATGAGCTTCAGCAGGCACAGTGCCCATCCAGAGCAGTCTGAGCACCCAGTGGCTCAGAGCTATGCCCTGGCACCTATTTCAAGAAGTGAAAGAGGAGTTTGCCTGAGCTTTCACTTTTATTTTCTTGAAGCAGTAATGTGAGCAGTTAAGTTTGAGAGCTGCTGCCCTAGATCAGGAGTGTCTCTGCTATTTCTGCTGGGAACAGCAGCAGGTGCCTCATCAGCTCACCTCACTGTCAGGCCCTTGAGAATAGTGGGGCATTATAGCCACCCTCAAATTACCCTGGTCCCCCAGGAAAGATATAGGTGCTTGGAGGCAGCCTGCAAACTCCAGCTGCTGAGACAGCACTGCAGAGCTGTAAGAGGGTGGTGTGAATGAAGAACCTTCCTTTTTATGAGAAGCTTAAACAGGATGGTAACTGGTTTTGTGACTAGCATTAGCTGGATAGGTTCTTAATAGAAAGACATGGATGATGAAAAATATGGGGATGGGGATTGCTTATTCTTCCTCTCAGCTCCTACTTGAGGAGATGTTCCTTAGCTAGTAATTCAAGGATACTACCTTTGTGCTTTTGGGTCAGTTTGGTTTGCAGTTTGGCAAACATGGACAGCATTAGCCATGCACTACTAAGCTCTACCTACAGTTAGTCCACTCTTCGATTTACCCCAGCTCATCAGTCCTTCCATGGCCATCATGTCAGTCACTTCTCTCCTCACATCCTGATTAACCCAACAGTAACTGACCCACTTTGCCTAATACATTTCTAAAAGTGATGGTTTTGGTGTTCTGTTGTTTGTTTGTTTGTTTGTTTCCTGGCGTGGAAATACAAAATTGAGAATTTTCAGTCTTGCTTTCACATTTGAAGCTACTCAAAACAGTTTTTAATGGAAGTACTAAATGTAAACCATAAAGGGTGCTGTGTGTTACATTATGTTCTAAGTAAACAAACCACGTGCTCATGCACATAATTGAGTTTGCATGGTTTGATGTATAGATCTCTTTATATGTGTCTGCGGTCAGATGCTGCTTGTTTTTCATGTGGTCATCTATCTCATCTTTGATTTTAAGACATCTGAGATAGCAAATGCATTTGACAATACAATTTCTATTCCAATGGGATGAAATGAAAAAACAAACAATAGCAGTGAGATAGTAAGGAAGGTGTGCAATATGCCTATTTCAGATTTAGAGAGTATGCTATCCATCTGAGGCCACAGAGGCAGCACGTACTGGTATACCATTGTTCCTGTCTGCAGTTTGCATCAAACCACCACAGACTAATACTACTTTGAAACTGAGAGATATTCCTTAAAAGTACGACTCTGCCAGTCAATAGTTCTGGTGGCATCTTGGAACCTGAAGCTCCCAATGGCAGCAGACAGACCCAGAACTTTGTTTTAATACTAGGCAACAACAATGCACATGGAAATAATTGTCCCTTGGACCTTCTTACTGTATCTTCAAATGCAAGTTATGCATTGGATCTGAATAGGTGGCTTAAGGAGGGACAGAAAACTTGTTTCATGGCACAACTTGCTTTAAAAAGATTATTCTTAATTGAACGGACTTGGACCCCTTGGCTGCAAATGAACTCTCATCTTGTTTAGTTTTCATTTTAAGATCATGCTTTTCGAAGTGAAGCATCTAACTTTGAATAGTTCCTGCATATTTGTGCTTACTTGTTCCCTAAAGTGGAATCTGAGCAACATTTAATTCCTTATTTATTGGTTATCCTTTCCTTAGGCAGCTCTCTGCAGGGTCATTGTCTCCAAATTTTGTTATATCTTTTCCTTGTTTCATTTGTGTGTCCTTAAAGAGTGCATGCTGACAGGAGTCAAGAGGAAGACAAATTAACTTGAGCTGCCATAGGGAACTAGAAAATGAAGTGTTCCATAACTGACAAACAGCTTGAGATGACTGGACAAGTTCCCTCTTTATTCATCTAATATGTGCCAGTTGTTTAGCAGAACATACCTGATAATGCGAATGAATTACAGGGTAAAACCCAGTTGGATGTCATGACATGTGGATGTCATTCTTAAATGAGAACACTGAGGGGATTTTGTGCTTCCAAGCAAGGAACTGTCATTGTTGTCTTCTGGTTTGTGTATCCTTGGTATGGTGTAAAACGGCAAATAATGCCTTGGCTAGTTTTCCTTCCTGAAGAGTAATTTGGATATTCTTAATGCTGCACTATTAATTTTATTGTCTGGAGTGAGGGGAGACCT
>JAVHNF010056005.1:9784-23904 GCA_034783455.1 Micropsitta finschii
CTAGGTATTCTATTCCTCCCACACAGGATCCTAAACTCCACCATCTCATGGTCACTGCAGCCAAGGCTGCCATCGACCATCACCGCTTCAACCAGACCCTGACGCTCTGGAACAGGTCTGCAGAAAGCCCATCAGCTAAGACTGAAACAGACTGCAAATATAACACATGCAAAGTCAAAAGAATAAGACATTATATGTTCAATAATTTTTGTAAGCATGTTTTGTTTAGTAAGGTTTTACTTTGTTTGGAAGAACACTGTGCAAGCCAGTTGCTGTATACTCATTACATACAAGGCACAATTTTCATTTAGGGAAATCAAATTTTTATTTAAAACACAGAAATGAAGGACAGCAAGAAATAGGGGTGGTCTGGAGTTCACCATACACCCCTGTGTTGAATTCCAGCCTGAAAACTAACTGCTAGTTGTGAAAGTCTCTGAGCATGTTGCAATTGTTTAAACTTACTCATAAAAGTCGTCACAAACTAATCCAATAAAGCTGTTGTCTTGCAGATTCCTCTACACTGCCCTGGGAAATACCTCAATTACCTGATGCCCATGCAAAGATTTAATAAGTTAACTTTTGCATGGTAGACACTAATATTTCCCTTAATTACAGGTCAAAGATCATTTAGTCATTTCCCCTCCCATCTCCTCAGCCTCCTCAAGTTTCCCAGATTTCATGGAAGTCATTTCCCTTCCCAACATGTTTCAGTTATAAGCTTGAAGTTTTCAGTTTCCCTACCTGTATTGTAGTGTTCCCACCTTCCAGAAGGGCAATGGCTAATAGGATGCTTTCATGGAAGACTCTGTCACTGGTAGCATTCATGATGAGATCTATGACCAGGTTGGATGCACCTTCTTTATCCAGATGACACTGGACATCTGCCAGACTCATCTCACCTCGGCTCACTGAACTCGATCCGGAGCTTCCTCCTATAAGGGCAATCATGAGGAACAGGTTGAGATTCAAACCTAGCCACCCTATGATGGTGGCATCTGTCTTCTGGTTTAAATTATTAACCCATCCTGAAGGATGCACACTCATTTATTAACAGTGATGAACTCAGCTCCTTGCATTTCTGCAAGAAAGACTTTGTAACTCAAAGCACATTGCAAGATGGGCACTTAACACTGCTTTAATACATATGAGTTGCAGGGGGGTGGGGGGGGTGGGTAGTGTCCTAAAGGAAGATAAGTTGGGCTGGCAATGGGAAATGTCTACTGCCACTGCTCCTCTCCTTAGCAGCATAAGATGGAGAGAAGGCTGGTGTATTGGAAGAGGGTTCTGGAAACAGCATGGATCCATGGATACAAAGAAAGATAGAGGCTCTGCAGGACCAGTGAGGGGATGAAGAAAAGGCAAGACAAATTCCAGAGGACAGCAAAGCCAATGCTCTATGAAGTGGAAGACTACAGCATAGGCAGCACAACACAGGAACAAACAGAATATATACCAACTTCAGAAAATTAGGGGGAAATAGGTGGGGTTTTTTAGTTTGTTTTCCTTTCTTTCTGATCAGGCCTGCTTTCACCAGGATTACCCACTCTATTCTGAAAAGGCAAAATGCGCTTGACTTTACTTTTTTAGCAATGGTCTCAGATTAAACAAACTGCACTTTTTAAGTGACTTCAACCCATATTTTTGTTCATCCATTGCTGCAATCCCTCTGTAATCAATGCAAAAACATTTCAGATGTTTCAGGTGTGGTTGAGAACCTGACATCCATATGAGCACAGTTCCCAAATATTATTGCAAATATTAAATTGACCAGGGTTTCTAAGTGCATTCACTCAAAGCAAAGTCACAACATTCAAGGCAACCCAAGACAGTCTCTGGAAAGCATAAAAAGCTCTGCCTGCTCAATTTTAAAGCACTTTCTCAAATGCAGTCAGGAGGAAGAACATTGCTCTCTTCTGCATGAGGAAAAGGCAGACTGATACGACCAGAGACAGAAGTGCGATCTTCTACTCAGCCTGAAGTGGAATCCCTCACGTAGAGTTGGAGTTCCTAAAGCCAGGAGCAACATGCAAGCAGGACTTCTTCCCATCCATGTGGATAGTTCCTTCTTTTTTGGGATTCCACAGAACAGAACGGGGAGAACCCCCTATTTCACCCGTGCAATACCAATTTGTGAGGCAGACACAGAGCATCTGGCACGACAGATGACACGAACGCCTGCTGAGCAGGAGCATGTCCTACCTCCTGCCCCGGCTTTGCTGGCGCCTCCGGCAGACAAGGGGCCGTTGCCGAAGGTGGTGAGGCTCTCGCGCCGTCCTGCCGGTCTCACATTGCCATAGTAACGGTTGACCAAAACTTGCCGGAGTGCCTCACCCTTGATTCAAAGAGGATAATGAAATCAGGATGCGAGCTTAATGAATAAACACACTACTAACATTCAGTAGCAAGGGGACTGCTGGTAATTAGCCTACTTGTAGTGAGGGAAGGGGAACCAAAACCCTGGAGAGATTAGGCAGAATCCACTAAGGATCTCCTGATGTGTTCAGGCAGGCTGGGACCCTGGGTGGGGTCTCATGGGGCTCAAATAAGATTAGGGGTTCCCAGCACCAGAAACAGCTACAGTTCTGGTTTTGTGCATAGCTTGCTAAACAGATTTTATTCCCAAAGAGTTTTCTGAATTAAGATCTACTGTCTCAGCCTTAAATGTAAAACAGTTGCAGCACCAACAGAAAATGAAGAGAAGGATTCCAGAGAAAGATTAGAAATGGTTTTGTGAGACGGCAACCTCATCTTCTCAAACCTATCCTATTTTGCCATTTCACCATTTCACCATGCCATTTGCCATTTCACCAATGTTACAGGGACACAATCTTCTCCCCTCCATCAGCAACTGATGCAATCTAATGCTGTCAGCTGCCTAGTGGAAACCCGAGTGATCCCCGCTGCATCCCAGCTCTTTGTTCCCTGCGTCCCTGCTGGCATCAGCGTGGTCACGCCAGCAGTCAGCATCCGAGCACATGAGCTCGCGGACACTGCAGGGCATGGGTCCTTGGATAACCCCGACATCCCGTCCCTGTGCCCCTGGGAGCACCCAGCACGTCTCTGCAGAGCACGTGCCGCTGCCGTGAGCAGCTAGAGGAGATCAAAACAGCTCCCAGGTTGAATGTTAACTTGTGGACCCTGGTCTGCTCTCATGTAAGGTCTACAGGAATTCCCAGTAATTCCAAGCCGTACACAAGCTGGCAGTGTTACCAGCAACAGGATGCACACAAACACTGCAGCTGGATTAGCACATTCTCACAAAGTCTTTGGGCAAAAATGAAAACCAGCGATTATTTGAACTGAGAGCTGCTGCTCTGCTAATGGCAGCGTGCTGTGCTTACAGCAGTACCACCCTGAGACTGCGTGTGAGAGGGGGAAGAAAGGAGTTTCTCAGGGATTAAAAATGGCATAATAAACCCCAAAATCAATCTAGCTAAGAGTAATTTCGTACTAAAAATGTCAGGATGAACCAATATATATATCTTGATCTCCATTCATAAAATAAGTGCTTGACACTGACTTTCAGTTGTATTTCAAATATAATCAGTTGTCTGACTATGTATTCAAAATGTCATTAACATCGACGTTTCATATATTAGCTGTGACACAAGTGAAGCCTTTTTAAGCTTTCACAAGAGGCCTTTAAAACACAAATATGTAAATGGAACAATGTAAATAGGCATTAACTGGTTTGCACAAAACTCCAGCACTACCACAGCAACACTGCTTTTGATACGAAGCTGGAGCTCACAAAAGGTGGCTTAGAGAAAACCTTTTATACCCCAAAGCACTGGAAAGATAAATTGGTCTGGAAATGAACAGTTCTTCACCAAATTTCAAGCATCACCTCCACGTGGAGAAGCCCAACAGCTGCCTGCAGCTGGTCGGAAATCACTGCCCTCCTCACAAGGCTGGTGCTGAAGTCACGGCTCCCACCATCTGCTTGTTGCCATTAACATTTAGCACATTAAAAGTTGTTCTATAGATTATTAGTGTGAAAGCTGCCGCACAGAAGCAGCATTTTATGGATCAGATGGGGACGGGGGAACCAGCATGGAGACAAGATATAAAATCGACATGAAGAGAGCTTTCCAACCAGCTGCTTCGAAAAGCCTTCCCCAAAAAAAGAAAAAAAGGCAAGCTACTTTGGAAGCAACAGCAGAAGATGAGCACTTTTCCAAAGGACATACGCTTCCTATCACCACTTGGGACAAATAGTGAACATGTAGGAGAGGCAAGAGACTTGATTCAAAAGCTCGAGCAAATTCTTATGCTAAAGGAGCCACCCTGACAGCAACACAAGAGTGTTTAGCACATGATGCAGAGCTTTAGCCACCTCTCTGCTCTCAGTGTGGCAGGTAAGGAAGGCTACATGACAGAACAAGGCCAAGGCAGACAAAAAACCCCTTAACTACATCTTCCTTTGACACGTACACTGATTAGAAAGGGAACTTGATACCCATAAGTCTTATGCCACAAATCAAGTTACAACGGAGTTCTCAGATGATCTTCCTCTTCTGTTAAGCTAACTGGCAGTGGTCATATCAACAGGCATTTAAAAACTGGTTTTTACTCCTCACTACAAAGATACTACACATCCAACCACAGGAACTGCTCTTCTGTCAACTCCTCCTCTTCCTGAATTCAGGAGGATAACTAAAGGTCCTGGAATTTTCTCTAGACTTTCCTTCTGGTTCACTATGGAGCAGAAGACAACTTCTATTCCACAGTCCAAATATTGTTGGGGTGAGTGGAGAGACCTCACTGGGAGCTGCTGCTCTGAGGACAGACCTGCAGGAATTGTTGTCTATAGGAATAGTATATCCAAATCCAGGAACCAGAAAACACAAGAGGGAACGCATATCAAACATTTACTGTTTCAAGTCAGAAAGTGTGCTGACCCATGGTTTTGGAGGCTTGGCAATCCATGTTCACTAGCGCTTTGCATTCTAACTGTGAAGAAAAAACTATTTCCTACAAGATTATTCAAACTCGCTGTGTCAGCTAACGAGGATATGAGTACGTGATCAAAGTAGAGGGGAGAAAATATAAGTGGTATTTAAGAAATGTTGTAATTAATTCAGCTGCAACGCTTGGCTCTGGAACAGTTCTTTAACCATCATGTTACTGTTGTACACCACTTTGATGCGTACAGTATGCAAACAAATATCAGATGTTTGGCAGCAATAAGAAAAATCAAATATGCTACCTAAAAAAAACCCCAACCCCAACAGCATTCAGTTTCGTCTGCATTCCCCATCAAGGTAACTATCAGTAAGTAGCATACAAACATTATTGTACATGTGTCAGTAAAGCAGATGCGATACATAGTGTAAAAGAGATAAAAAACCTGTTATAATGTTTAAAATAGAGCATCTTTAATAATATTTCAGAATGAAGCAGTTTTAAGTTGCTGCTGTTGTGTTCCAAGCCGCAAGTACAGAAGAAATCAAGCACTGTATTAAGGATGCTGATTTTGCAGCTTGGCTGTTTGTGAAGGGGGAGATGTGGCCAAAGCCAGCAAACTCCACAAACACCAATTAAACTCATTCATAATTGTGTGATCACCAACACAGGGGAGTGCTTCGACAGTGTGGACAGACTAGACCAGGATCTCAGCTTTAATTCAGAGCACCCAAGCACTTGCCCCTTCCATTTAACACATGAGAAGGTGCTCTAGCGCCCTGTTTTGTAAGCACGGCTGATCATTTCAGATTTTTCAAGAGACCAACAGCAAGCAGTTAACCACAGGAGTTTCTTACATGAATTAAACTTCACTGCTTAAAAGGAAAAAGTAGAGGATTAGTTCTGAATGTGTTTGACTGCTGTACGTACCCTTCTATGATCCTCCAGTTGCCTCTGTGGTAGACTTTGATCAAGCTCCTGCTGTGCATGCAGAAATTTCATTTTAAGGCAAAACAACACTAAAGAGACACTAACATCTTTGCACTCAAGGAAAATATTAAGGCAAGTCACAGCTGAAATCAAGGGGGAAGTGAGGGAGATTGACTGACAAGCTAGCAAAACAGAGTATCTACCATCAGTTAGCTCTGGCAGCACTCAACCAGCCTGCTCTGCCACCCTCCAGCAGACCACCACGGCATGCACGCATGCCAATCCTCATGGATTTAAAGGAAACACAAAGTCTACTTTTGCAGTTACCAGTAATGCACAAGTTTAAGAACTCAAACCATGCGTCCCCATGCATACATATACACAGATACACACACACACAAACACCCATCGCACGATAGGCACACTTCTGGAGGAAGTGCAGGTACTTCAACGTATCTGACCATGGTCAGGGAAGCTACTTTGAGACTGTGGAGGACTCTGCAGGATTTTCATTCCAGTGCCATGGATTTCAGTGGTGTTTCGCTGAACAAAGCCCCTTGGCACATGAATGGTCCAAATCAAAGAGCTCTTCTTTCAGTCATTAATTTTCAGGAGTGAAACTTCTGCTCTGTAAACCTGAAGTACGCTGAGGTTTTGCTGCTTTAAAGCATTCTAGAAATTGTGTAGGAGCAGCTGTTCTGCACAGGGACACATCTTAAATTAGGAGGCACCTCCCAAGCATCTCAAAGTCGTTCTATGACCACTCAGTTTCAGTTTACATTTAAACACTGTTCCACAAAAGTTACAAATACGAAGGGTCTAAACCACCACAGACATTTATTTTTTCATCATGACTTTACAACCTATTGATAATCTTCATATGGATATAGCTCAGCACTATCCTAGATTTAGACTTCCATGTTGGTTCACTCAGATTTGCACTGATAGAGTACCCAGTTGTACAATGCACCAATACCACCTTTGGATGTCCCATGAACTTCAAAAGAATTTGAGACTTGATAAATTCTTATGTCTTCATTTTGACAAATAATCCATCTTATTCAATTGGTGCTAGGGTGTCTCATAAAGGAGATGTGCCTACAGATCCAATTCACTATAGCACTAGTAACCTTGAAGATGTGAACTGATCCTTAGCTGTTTCACTGTGGCACTTTATACGGGACACCCAGCTGCTCTGGGATTATAAAGCTTCCACCGATAACTTCTGATACCTGGCTTTCCTTAGCAAAGTTTTTATATATGCAAGACAAAGGGAAAACCAGATTCTGCATTAGGAGCCAGAGAAACCAAGTCTCCTTTTGCTAACGCAGGGAGGGGTGAGAGGACACTTTTCACAGTGTCTCCCTTAAAAGCATAAGGGAAATGGCTGAAAGCAACAAAGATTTAGGACTGGTTTACATGTGGACTTTTTTATTTCAGCCTACCATGCTAATGCTGTACTGGATAAAACCACCTCAACAAATCTACTCATTGTCACTATCTAACGCCACGCAGGAACACACATTTCACAGGGGGTTCGAATCGACAAGAGACTCCACCAAGACTACTTCAAAACACCTTCAAGACACCAATATTTGCCTGTTGTACAAATATAGGTGGGTGACACACCTCTACAGGGCTTTCCGTTTCTGGAGGCTGCGGCAGCTAGTTGAAAGTAAAATGGAAAAATTAGTCATTCTTCAAGAATCTTTCATCCCAACAGCAATCTAGTGGTCAACACTTAGGGGAAAGGAGCTAGCACAGCACTTGATTTCATCTGAATCATCACAAATGCATTATATAGCCATAATCACTGTTTATACCCTCCCACCCACCCACCATGCTCCTAAATGGGCTACGTTCTGAAAGTTTAGCAGGTATCCTTTGAACATCGCCAGCTACTTTGCATGAACACAGAGGCACAAGCAAAAAGCTTTAGCTGCAGGTGCACACAGGCCTGCAATGCAGAAATTGCAGGCTTTTGGGCAGCCTGCTTGGAGCCAGCACCCGGAATCTGTGACTCGTATCCCCCATTCCCAGTGGGAGGAGGAGGAAGCAAGGGCTGCATGTCACAGAGCCAGCAGCCTTGCAGTGTTAGTTTAAAAAATGCTTTCTTTGGATTCTCATCTATAAACATACTTTTCCTGAGATAAAAGGCACATGATACAGCACCAAAACATGAGCAGTGAAAGGAGAGGCTTCATGGTGACAGCTTTTCAAATTTAAAATGCTGATCATCGCATTGAAACAGATGAGGACAAGCAACTTTTATCTAGTAGAGCTTAGACATACAACAGAGACCTAAAACATTCAAATGAAACTGCCTACTTAATCATGGGTAAATTGATTTAACTTCTCAGGAACAAACACTAAGAAATAAGATGACAAAGATACGGTGATACCAACTTAAGTCAGGCACTCATTGTCTGTGTCTGCCTGGAGGGGACACAAACTAGACAGACAAATCAAGCGTAGGCTGGGAGAGTGACCTAGGCTGCAGCCCAGGAAACACCCAGCAGAGGGAAAGGAAGGCCACCAGGTCCAGAAGTTGGAATATGGAGAGACTGTTTCCCAGGAAGAAGCCAGAGCAATAAGCGCTTCCCCTTTGGTGCTCCGTGGGCAGGGGCTCCTTGGCCAGGAAGAACCATTCTCCATTTTCCTAATGGACTTTCCTCCTGGCTAATTCACACGGCCTTTGGTACACTGCTTCCTTGCATTGTCACCACTCTTGGAAACTTCACAAGCACACAAACCATTTCTCTCTTGGTCAAATTCAAGCCAGAGGACAAAAAGTTAACAGGAAAAACCTCATTTATGCAGAGGAACACAGAGTTCCTGCGCAGCCCGCCGTATACACCCTTGCTGCTTGGAGGCTGGACACTGGAATTGCCATATCCAGTCATTAGGAAGTCTGGGCACATTGCTCTGACTGCAGACACCGTCTGCACAACTTGCTTCAGAGCACAGCAAAAAATTCCTCCCCTGTTAAGTAATCAACAGCAGCAAGGAAACTGTGCATATTCCTGTGTAAGGAAAATTAGGCACCTTCCTGCCATGGAAGGGGATGCTGAAGCTGGCAGGTCATGTGGACAACTGCCACAAGATAATGCACTGGGCTTTAGATTCCAAATGAAAGCTTCCTTATTCAAGGCTTATACCATGACCCCATCTTAATCAAACATACATACACATTTTGGGGCTGAAAACCAGCACAGATGAAGAACCAGCATGAAATTAGTTCAATCTTTCCAACCTAATTGGAGAAGGAACAAGTACATATTGTAGCTAGCAAATTCCTGTGCCTTCCCACTATAGCACAGACAGCATGTTAGAACCAGCCTTACCAACTCATCTGCGAGCAAGAGCCACTGCCCTTGGCAGTGTTTGGATGGATCATTACAAATAAGCATGGCCTTCAGCAATCTTTTAGTAAGAATATAAACTTCAAATACTGCAATTGTTATTCTTTGAGTCAAAATGGGTTAAACCAGCAAAGAATTATTGAGCTGTAGTTCCTGTGCTATACTTTGTGCTATCCCGCATGCTGCAACAGCTAAGTATCAGCTTATGCTTTGCAAGAAGGGTTGAACAGGGTGGGGGAGTGGACTGCAGTACTAATTTTGCCAGATTTCTTGTGCCTCTGCTCTCTGCCTAGAAAATAAATGATGGGGTGGGGAGGGGGCAGGTTTGTGGAATACTGAAAGCTGACCACTGTGTGTGATGGACACAGTGGCCAGCTTTTAAACCAGAACGTGATGGGTGGCAGGAACAAGAGAACAGTACATCATCTTTACTTTTAACTAGCAGAAGCAGAAGTTCCTCTCAACTTGTGCAAAACCCCCTCTTCCTTTGAAGCTTCCATTCCCACAAGGCTGGCAAATACACCACTCATCACTAGCCACAAGAGAAATACCATTTCCTTGACCTGTTGGTGACCATAATGCTTCTGGCATCCCTTTCCCCAACACAGACTACTTTTGTTTCTCAGAATGGTCTTTACCTGCCTCAACAGTGGATGTATCCACTCAAAAACCACCAAAGCAAGTGACAGCTCAAGTGTGGATTCATTACGTCTCTATTTATGCAATATGGAAGATGTTTCAGTCCTTTTGCTGTATGGTTTTGAGGAAGGTATGAAAGTTTTTCCATTTGTTTTCAATCTAACAACCAAGATGAAAGTTGTCTAATCCTGTCTTCCACAGAAAAGTCAAACAACTGAAAAAGTGAGAATGCTCTGAGGAAATGCAGATTTTCATTCATGTTTAAAGTGTCGGGATTGCTTTTCTCAAGATTTTAAACTTGACAGGTAAGCATCCAAAACACACTTGAAAATGCACTGAAAAGGCAGGTAGAGGTTCCTGTTCACATAGATGGGGTCTTGCTCCAGACAGTAGCTTCAGCAACACAGGATGGAAAGTACCTCGTATTGTAATGCTACAAATGGGTGAGAAATAATCTTATTTGGAAAAAAACCCCCACATTTGTGTGAGCACACACATGAACACTTCCAAAAACCTGCTCCTTTTCTCTTCAGCCTCACCAAACGATGGAATTTTGACATAATAATGGACAAATCAGCCCAGTTACAAACAGGCCATTTCCTAGGTCAAAGGACTGAGAGGTGACAGACCTCAGGCTGCTTAACTTCTACAGGCTGATGCCATTTTCCAAACTACCACACGTCTCCTTTAGGTCTTCTACTAAACATCCCTTTAAATCAGATAGGAAGGTGACTAGCTGGTGCAAGGCAACAGTAAACTGATACCTGTCCTGGGAGGCCTTCAAGATCAACACTGAGCGTTCTGAGGAAGCTTAGTCAAACTAATTTGATTTGGCTCAGCAGAGAAAAAATGGCAAGAAACAAGATGCCCTGTGCTGTGCAGGAAGTCGGGTTAAATTACCAAGTGGTCCCTTCTGGTCCTGAAATCTGTGCATTCAGGAACCAACCCAAGTCCATGCATATGGCATCTAATTATTGGGGTGCTGGGGGGAGATATTTGGCATAGAGGGGGAAGTATAAGGGGGAAAATGTGCAACTAGTCAGCCAAATATCACATGTAGCTTTTGATAGCTAGGTTGTATATCCAGGTGTAAAACCTGGAGTGCAGATCTGATATATGTTGTTCTGAAAACATTGCTCTCTGCTTTGGCTCTTGCATTACCGTGCCCCACATTAGCTGGAGTGCCAGTGAGACTGGCTGTTTAGACAGAGCCCTAGAAGTCCTCTTACACTCTTTCCTCCCTTTTCTGCATTTCTCCTCCTTTCTCTTTGGAATACATTCAGTATAGTTCTTACTTGAAAGGCTCACAACAAAACCACCACCTAGTCTAATTCATGACAGCAGACTAGAGCACAAGTTACGCTGCTGTCCTTCATAACTCTTCAGTTACATCAAGAAGCTCCACGTAGGTTACCTGCGTGCCAAGTCTCTTTTGTAAGGCCAACACTGTTACCTTGCAAAAGTCAGAAATAGCTGGGTAGCAATTTTATAGCCTCTGCAGATGATATGTAGATGTCTGTCAAGCAGGCAGTTGACTTGCTATGGATGCATTTCAGGGCAGAGGGGAATAATTCGGAACCAAGACCACTGAGCTGTTTTGGCAAATATCCCACATTATAATTTACCATTGTAACAGGCCTGCATCAAAGTTGCGCAGTGGTGTACTATGCAGGATGTCACACCTGTATAAATTAAGAGGCAGCAGGAGACATGGAGCAGCACCTTGTCCTGGCATGGGTCCTCTTCCTGCCCTCACAGAAGACCTGTGGGATTTATGGGGGCAGAGGCATGTGATGGAGCAGCAACCACACTTAACACTGTGGCCTCCTCGCTGCAGCACACACCCAACACCAGGGATGTGGCTAAATGTTCCCCTCCTTATCTCAGTGAATTCGCAGAGACTTTGTGCCTGCCAGACAATGAGGTGGGAAATTTGGCTTAAGAGCTGTCAGTGCCTGCACTGAAAGGTCACAGAGATCTGCCTACAGGAATGCCTTCTCTCATTTTCCAGAGCTTTCAGTTGAGAAAGCATGTTTTACTTGGGCTGGGACTTCCCTGGAGTCAGAGACCTGATCCTCTGATATGCCACTGACCTTAAATGAGAGTGCAATCACATCTCTTTAAATCCTCAGTCTCGCAGGTCAGTTACAATAACTGAATGTAGTAAGAGCTCTCTTTACTACACGTTTTACATTAGCAGTTTTAATTAACTGGTAAGACGGTATAACTATTTCTTTGTTACAAATAACCCTAAGAAATGTTCCAGGCTCCTTTTCCAAAGAGCTCACCAATTCCAGTTCGTGCAATAAAAACAGTCCAAAGATTGCAGGATTTCTGAGGGGAAAAAAAATATAAGGCAGCCCACAAAAATTTATGAGCGCCTGCATTTCCTCTGCTTGAGACATAACAAGTGAAGCACTGTCTAAGTGCAAAATACACAAGAGAAATGACTGTGGAGTAAGCTGCCTCTACAAGGAGAATCATTTGTAAGTGCATCTTCCCAGCTTTTAAGAGGTTAATGCATTTTCCAACTCCAGTCGGAAGATGCAGAAAATAGCACATATTTTGCATCTTATTCAGCCATTGGACTTTTAGCTTATCATTGATAAAGAGCACTGAGAAGGTTAATTCAAGTCAACCCCTTTGGACTAGGATTTTTAGTTCCCTTTTCACCTACTTGAAACCTCAAGACCAAAGTGAAGAGAGGAGAAAAAGAGCCCCAAAACTACACTGCGTGGGGTCTGCAGCTGTATTTTGTTGGATATCTTTTACCAGCTGCATGAAGAACTGCCATTACTGAATAAAAATAGAAATAAAAACGGCAACAGAAAAACCCTGGGGTTTTACTTAACTTCAAATCCTGAAAAGAAATAATCACAAGGGAAGCTCCTGGTGCTTATGGCATTTTGGCTGTTTCAGTGTTTGCCGGCCCCTGCCCCAGCCCTGTGGGGGGACACAGCAGAGCACCCCTTCTTCACCCTGAGATATAAGACACAGATCCCATGGTCCAGGAGCAGCGGTCGTGGAAGCAGCAGCAGCCCCACGGGCACGGCAGCTACCGGCGCAGGGCTGGCAGCGGCGGCAGGGCCGGCGGTGACTGTAAACATCTCCACCGCATTTATTGGCAATTACCGCTGAAGGTCACACATCAGCAGCGGGCCTAAATTCCAGGAAAAAAAGCTGCTGTTATGTAAGTGCTGCCTGGCTGTTGGCAGGTGCCCAGCGGAGCAGCTCACTGCAATGTGGCTGGGAGGGGAAAAAAGGGAAAAGAAAGAAGTAGGACATCTCCCAGCCACATTCCGCATCCTGAGCATGCCACCTGCAGGTCAGCGCTAACACTTCTCGCCTTTGCAGTCCATAAAGTATTAATGTGTTTCTCCAGGATGTATGCGGTTTAGTGCCCACGACTCGCACTGCAGGTGGAAACTGGGCCACGGTGTCCCCAAACGCCTATCTGGACTGAGCGGAGCGGATGGGAACAGCATGTCGCAAACAGAAATGCCTCAACAGGGAGGGAGCTGCGTTGCCTGAGCTGTCCTGGACCACAGGGAACCCATGGTGGAGCTCACCATCTCAACCGGAGTTATGAGACACCATCAAATCTGCATTTCTATCACGCCTGGACTTCTTAGTGGGTTGAGGATCAAATTAAAAGTAAATTAAGCTGTTGTGTCTAATGACAGCCAGGGTTTAGTTATCACTGTTGCGTGAAGTTCACCCTTGGTGGCACTTAAGAAGAATTTATCTTGGTCCTGAACGTCTTCTCGAGAGACCAGCATAGGCAACAGCTCCTATGACCAGCATTACAGCAGTTCCAGCCCAGTAAGGAGTCAATCAAGAGAGACTCAGCCCAAGCGTTTTCATAGACAACATACCTGTGCACTGCCTTGGGGGTTTCTACTTTAGTACTTGCCACACCTGCACAGAGCCAATATTAAGACCACTCTATTTAGCAATTAAGCTTGAGTCAGACCCCTTCAGCTCCCAACACCCTCCTGATGCTCCATGAGAGCCCAAGGAGCCAGAGAAACAGAAGCCCTGACACACACCTAAATACGAACACAAAGTCCCCAAGATCAGGACAAAACCAACACAACCATGTTGCAAATAAGGTGCAAATAAGGCATGAAACAGTTTACAGTTTCAGATGGTTTTGGTTTTCTATAAAAACAAATCATGCTTTACATTCATCTTTCACGATACCTGTTCTGCTCCTTAATAGCAGTCTTACGCAACCCCTACCCCAAAAGTCTGTACACTTTTACAAGCTTATAGGAATCT
>JAVHNF010056007.1:13225-23975 GCA_034783455.1 Micropsitta finschii
GTGTGAGTTTTAGTGCAGAATAGCTGTTGCACTTTAAATTCACATTGGCTTATTGCACACAAGCCCTGGGTCTCAGCTGCAGATATTGCAAAGATTAATCTTATTAATGGAACTGCTAATTGGTGTTTGACTTCTAATTATAGTAACAATAGGCCATAACAATCAGTCCTCACCTTTACTGGGGCACATTAGGACTCTTTATCATAAAAATAATTTCTTTTGGGACCTACTGTTCTTATTCCTGTCTTCTGGAAGGCTGGCTTTCAGTGAAGGTGCGGTATCCCAACTAACATGTACTTTTGAAGCTTAGCTAATTAAGTGGCAGAGAAAATGCATGGTCCTAAAATATTCAGTATCAAAGTACATTAATAAGTACAGTACTCTTGACAAAATTATTTGTTTGAAAGATAATGGCAAAAGTATGTCAAAATATGAGCAGTGGTGTCCTTTATAATCTTTAAGACATGTATAATTTTGTTTCCCAGTCCTTGGTAGCTTTCCCTTAGTTTCAGTGAGATGAAATCTAAGCTCTTATTCTGAATTATTCTATTTAGTTTTTGCTCTCTAGGATAAGTCCCGTGAGATTCTTCATCTCATTTACAAGGCGAGTCTCAGGAGATGAAAAGCACATACAACTTGATTATATATTCGTATTGATCATCTTCCACCTACAACAATGTACTCCAAACATAAATCTAACAATATTACTAATTCATTACAACCAGTACTTTTCTTCATTAACTTTTATTGTCTTCAGCATACACAGCGTGTGCAAATACAGCAATTATGTGTTGAATATGAAAAAGTCCTCTCCTTATTCTGTGGAATAAATCAAAAGGCACTGCATTAAAGCTAATGAAAGACTACAGAGATCTGGACTCTAATTCAGAATGTCGGGTTAGCACTAGATAGCTGAACAAGGTAAACTCAATATGTATATTGCAAAGGGGTTTTGTTTTGTTTTTTAAAAAAGAATGTTCAATATCACAGAAAGCATGGTAGGGATAGCTTACCTTGGAGAAGTCATAACACTGCCTGCTGTCTCCTGGAGCTTCCTCCTCTCACTGCTTGTGAAGTGACTACTGGACTACCACAATGTGCAGCTGTCCTGGGTTCAGCAGCAGCAGTCATTTTTTTTCCTTCTTAGCACCTGCTGCAGTGCTGTGTTTTTGACTTTTGGCCTGGGGACGGTACTGATACCACCAATGTTTATAGTTACTGGTCAGAGTGTTTAGACTGACCAAGGACTTTCTGAGCCTCATGCTCTGCCAGGGAGGAGGGGAAGCCGAGACAGGATACCTGACCCAAACTGGCCAAAGAGGTTATTCCATATCATATACGTCATGCCCGGGGAGGTAACTGGGAGTTAGCTGGAAGGGCAAGATGGCTGCAGGGTGGGGGCAAAGTATCGGTATCAGTCAGAGGGTGGTATTGTATTCTCTTTCCTTGTTATTTCTCTTATCATTATTATTACTGGTGGTAGCAGTAGTGATCTGTGTTATACCTTAGTTACTAAACTGTTCTTATCTTAACCCGTGGGAGTTGCATTCTTTCGATTCTCCTTCCCATGCCTCCAGAAGTGGGGAGGAAGAAAGAGGGGGAGGGAAGTTCTAATTTATGGCCTGGGCTTAAACCACGACAGCAGCATAGCATAGAAAACACTGCAGCAATGACAAAATTCTGCAGTGGGTCAGGAGCAGCTACGAGAGCAACAAAGTCCTGTTTTCACCCTAGTGGGAGCTTTTCAAAGAAAGGCCTGATGACCTGTAGGTAATGAGACCTAGCACAGCCTCCGTGTCATCTCCACGTATCAGAGCACTTTGCCAGAGCTGTTCTTTGCTGTAAAATCTTTCCCTTGTGATAAACTTCTGCTTAAGAACTTTAATGTTTTCTTTGCAAAAAAATAAAATAGTGTTTGTGAAGAGAAATTTCCAGCCATCACCGAAGCACAAACCGGTGCTGTGATGAAAGCACAGAACAGCTCTGGGGACTGCTTATTCCTCAGAATCATGATGTCAATATGACCAATAGCTTCACAGCAAGTTCTTAAGTACATGTATCCATATAATTTATTTGTCGTACAAATTCCAAAATATCTCCCATGCTTTCCCATCTGCTGAAGTACCAGCTGTCCTATTCCCAAGCACAACCTATGTAACTTATTCCTTGACAAATTTTGCTGTACAGTTACTCAGTTTCAATACAAATTTCTAATATACTCAAATTGTAGCAATATGAAGCATGACAAGGCTTACCGTACCTATTAGTTTTATTAATATGATTCAGTCAGTACTTTGATATAACATAACTGAAGATACTACAAAATTTTTCATCTGCTGGGGTGGAGTTGAGGCAGTCTTCATTATACTCCACAAGTATATGTATATAGAATTATGTAATGATCTGTGGCGCATCTGAATATATGCAGGGAATATGTTGTTTCTGTGGTGGTAACAGATTGTTTTGGGATTGAGTATAAATAAGAGTGGGCCTGACTGCTAATGAGCATTGCCCTCCTAGCTCAGAAGGTATCATTTTTTGTTTAGAGTTCAGGAGATTGCATAAGGACCATGCAACATCCATTCTCTTCCACTTGAAATAACAGCATGTTCTGGATCCTGATCACATTATATATTAAGTAAATTAATTAATTCAGTTGTTTCATTGGTATCTGGCCTTTAATTTTCAGTAGATTATCCTGTGGAATTTGACAACTCTGAGATGCTTGTAAAGCAAATAATAATAATTAACCACCCCCTCCTCCCCCAGCCTGTTATTGTGGGTGGTGTAGACAGGACATTGTGTTGCTGGATGAAGAAGCCTCAATATTTGTAATATATTCCAATATAAAAGTGGGCATGTGAGTACATACAGGTTGGTGGATAGAAAAAATACAAGGAAAGAGAGAGAATCTACCACTTACCATAGTGCTATACCCAGGATTGTTAAAGGTGGTAATAATTTTTCTTTGGCGTGAAAAACACGAAGAGGCAAGAGAAGATTGCCTAAAACTTCCACGTGACGTGGTGGTTGTTGTGTTGGTTTGTTTTCTTTTTGGAGGGGGAAGAAAGGGTTCTAAGTTGAACTCTGGAGAAGAATGTAAAATCAAAAATTCCTTATTTCAGAAACTGAATTTTCTTCGGGGGGTGACAGCTGAACTGAGAGAAACAAATTTTTGGTCTGACTCCTTTTGAAGTAGACATTGACTGTGAAATAAAGGTGTGTGCTGATGTCTTCATATGGTAGATCTTCATCTTCACGAGGAAAGTGGTTCGGGTTTTTTTGATGCAGCAGTGGAAGAAAAATTACTAAGGAATAGTAGCAAGAATTAACCTAATGAAAATTACTCATAGAAATGAGTCATCTTCACAGAAACATTTTCAATGGGCATGAGATGGTATTTCAGTAGATTGGAATGGAGAATGTTAGTCCTTATTTGTAACACCTTGGCTGTTAGATTAAGATGAAAGTTAAATTGTTACTTAAATTAATAAGAGGTTTTAGGTATAGATGGATTGAAAGACTAGCATGTCCAGATTTGGAGATAACAGCGGTTGCATTCTGAATTTGAGTTACTAGAAACATGTATCATGAAAGTGGTAAGTGATTTGAGAAGGGGAATAAGGAGTTGGAGAATTAAGGATAAAGATTTCAAGAATATGAATACAACATGCTATTCTAAACGTACTGTATTTGAGAAAGTGCTTGGGCAGTCAAAAGAAATCAGAAAGGTGATGTGTTTTTCTAGTGTTTGAAGCAATTGAAAACTTCTGATCAGCATTGACAGCATGATTATGAAGCACTTCAGTGCATGTGAGATTTTAGGAGCTTGATTGCCCAACTCTTGAAGTCCGTTAAAGTGTTTGCAGTTGCAGTTTTTAATTTCCAAGGACTTGGCCAAATTTGTGTGTACTTTTTGTGGAAAGAGAAGATGCAGCCAAGTAAATTTTGCATCTAATATTTCCAGAAAGGGATGAAACCTTTCAGATACTGTGCAGTATTTCTGTTTTCTTTTGCATAATTGTTATGTTTCACCAAAAACAGTGTTTTGTGGAAAGCTTACATCAGCCTCTTAGAGCTGAAATTTCATTCTGGCTTCTGATACTCATGTAATAAAACCAGTACAAAAAGTTCAACTAGATTCATATGCTGTTCCAGTCAGCAAATTGAATTTTAGCAGAACTACAGTAGTGACTGCAATCAATAAAGGATCCTATTTTACGGGCTCAGGTAAGAATTCTGCAGAAATTAAGCTTGTTCTTGAAGGTGCCTTATTAGCATATAGCTGTCGTTCCACCATCACTCACTAGAGGTTAATGTTGCTTGAATTGGTTGATGACATTTTATACCTTATTAAAATGTGTAGATTGAATCATTCTGGGATGAAAGGACAAAAAAATGAAAGCATGAGATTTGCAGATATCATATAGAACTGCTGTAAATATGGTAAAAATAGATGGAAATTATGCCAATGGTACAATAGTAGGTTATTTTTTTTCATCAAAAGTCATTTTCTCAATATTCCACAATACTCCATTTGCATAGGATATATACTAAGAATAATGATAAAACTTTGCAGACATCAACAGCACCAAATGCTTGTTACTATGCTGATATGGTCCCAGAAGCAGCAGTCATTGCCTTGCTCCAAAAGGTTTATTATCCTTTCCCTGCTGGCAGTTCTGTCAACACACCTGGTGTAAGGGCAAGGTCTCTGAGAAGTCTGCTGTCTCCCTTTAGCTATTAGTCTCCTTCTTTGTACGTAGCAGGCCTTACCCATCTGCTGCATACTTCTGCTTTGTGAAAAGCGAAAACATTCCTATAATAAAACATTTTAATTTATGGTATTGATGTCCCTATCCAGTTCTGAACATTGAAAGTTCAGAAGGGAAGAAGAGAGCAGGTGTGATAACTGTACTTTTAATCGCTGACTAACCTAAATGCTGTTATAGCTGTTCAGAAGGACAGGTTTCCTTGATAGTATGAAGTACCTGTGGTTGTGCAAGCACTGTATGGTTTGATTTTTATTTTTTTTCCCCTCTGTGAGTTGGATCTTTATTGGTATTTCAGAATATATAGCATGTTTTATATAAGCACGATAAAATATATACATATTTATATATATAAAATAAACCCCAGCCCTGTCTGGTACACTGTGTTCTGGTGATTCACACTGTATTTTTTCATGCCTTTTCTTGTGCAGTTAGACATATGAACAATCTAGTCTCTTAACAGGACTGCTTATTTATCAGGTGTTCATTCTTCACTGCATAAAAAAGGTTACCTTCTTTTCTCTCACATAAAGAGGTTCTGTGTGTTTCAAGTGTCATTAGTAGCAGAGCTTTAATGTCATGGTTACTGCACCTTAACTTTCAGCTACATTGAATACAATTACAAACTCTTCAGAGATATTTCAGAGAAACACTGGGAGTGATAATTCATGCTGGTGGTCTGTGCATAGTTGCACTACACAGGAATGGGAATTTCTGTTATGTTGGTTCAAACCACCTTCCATAGTCATTGCAGATAAAATGATAGCCATGCTTCAAAGTCTTGGAGGGCTGAGGAACAACTAATACAAGGCAAGAGAAAGAACTGTCATAAAATTAATTGTTAGCAGCCTATATCTTCCACTTACCTGCATGTGAGACCTTTTATTTCCCTTCACAGTTGGTTTTAGTGCAAGTATTTAAATATTTTGGTTAAATAAAACACAGAATAGTCAAAATTATTTTTAAACCATGATGTAAAATTTGTTATGGAGTAGATTTATGAGATGTGATTGGAGGATAGTCGGTTTTAAGGGCCTGTAGAACAAATCTAGATAACCCTGGATGGATGGATATCCTGAGTTGTGCCTAGAGTCCTTCCATAAGCACTCTGGCTGACACATGCTGCTGTCATAAGGACCTTTAAATTAGACTGATGCCCTTTGGATTTTATAATTAATCAGGGGCTTGTGTTTGTTTCACATTGCACAAGTTTCGTATTTGTTTCATATTGGCTGTTGTCTGCTGATGAAAATGCTACCTTGTTGGGGAAGGTAGTTTTGTCAATAATGAACTGTACAACTGGCAGGTAGTAGAATGAACTTGATGCAAATTGTTGTTTATAGAAAACTGTTTACTGTATTTAGCTATCAGAGTACTGGTTCAGTTATCATAGACTTGCATTGCCTGGAATTAATGGAATTCTTTTTAGTTTTGTAAGATATTTTTTTTTAATTATTATTATTTTTTAAGATCCTGTTAAATAAAACATGCTTTATTATCTTTCAAAAAGTTGCAAAATCACGGGTAGGATTTGTTGGCTAGTTTAACTAGGAAATTATCTAGGGGGGTTCCCAAACTGGAGATGTGCTGCTAACATTGCTCTGTGTTCTTTAGCCACTAAGTATTCATTAACAATGCAGGCAGTCCAGGTTTGGCTCCCTCAAGTATTTGAAAGGATGCAAATCCCTGGGACTGTCTGAATCTTCAGAAAAATCCTCTTCACCCAGGGATACAGGACACCAGGTCAGGAATGCCTGGGCAGGTAATGTTTCCCTCCCAGTAACTTTGTGGAACAGGTCCAGGTGTCCCACCTTTCTCCCCCATAATCTCTTGCAGACTGACTGACTTTTTTCACTGTTTTGCCATCTGTCTGAATGAATAATTCAGCATTTTGTGTAACAGCAGAATAGCTCAGCAGGAGTGGCCAGCAGGGAGGTGTAAGGATACCCTGGCCTTGTGAGCCGGCTGGCTGCCTGCTGTGAGACCTAGATTTTTGAGTGATTTTCTGCATGCCTCAAGAGGAGCTTAGACTGAAAAGCCAGTTCTCTGCAGTCATGTTGTCAGGTGGCACGCCCAATGCCCTACCTCTTACACAGGTTTTTGACTTCCAAATGCCAGCTGTCACTTGGAGTCTGGGGGACATGTTTTTAAGCAATAAACATATCCTTGCTTGTTCTGGCAAATTTTCGCATGTGCCCCATTACATCTTTTCACCCACATACACTCTGTAAACACAAAAAGGCATGAAAATAAATGTCTCCAATGGTCATTTTCTAGCTAGAAGTCAACATATGCAGCTGGGTAGAAAGGTGCTTTAAATCATCTTACCTCTTTCCTCAGAGATGGCACTCTAGTTATGAGACAACTCTTTTTTCAACTTGCTCCAAAGGATGAGTTGCCTTTTGAACGGTTAAATATTTCTGTGCTGTTAAAGTAGCAAGTTGAAATGCAGGTGAGAAAGTTCAAAGCCAAGGTTGAAAGTTCAGTTTCAACTTCTAATTTTATGGCTTTTGTCATTTTGTGTCACAACCTGACTGTTGTTTTCACTTAGTGCTTTTAAGTAAGTAATGCAGAGTTTGCTTATTAAAAATAGGCTATCTTTCTTTATGGCAATGACAATGAATTTCATTCTTTTTCATGTCCTGTGTTAGATAATAGTTGAGAGAATAATAGATTCCAGGGACCTTTGATCCACCATTATTGTAAACTAAAAATATAACTTTTTTTTTTTTTTTTCCTCTGACCATAATGATTTTAACCTTGTGTACTAATTTGAATGGGCTTGTGGGGGCAGAGTCTTAAATGAGACACAAATGAAGGAAAAATTGCTAATGCTGCCACTGTATATCTAATGAGCACTGTGTAATAAACCATAACCTCTTCAACATTTCTGTGGAAAATGGTGTGATTATTTTGGATGGTTGGCCCTTTGTGTATGGCTCATTACCATCTGGCATAATGTGTATGATATAGCCTGTAATTGTCAACTCTTATTTGACATGCTAACTTTAATAAATGTGACTTGCATGGCTAGAACCCCCTAATGGTTATGTAGAAAACTGTAATTAAAGAAAACATGTATGCTTAGGTAAAATACACACCCTTATATGCATAAAATAATTTTGTAGATCGTCTCTGTTTTAATTTATCTCCTGCTCTTTCTGGGAACACTTGTATGTATTCCTAGGTTAGTACAGCGCCAAATGCATTGCGTTACCAATGTGGATACCTAAATGTGTGAAGACAGATATGAATCCTGAATGTAGGTTGTTTCCTCTTGCAGAACTTCCTTAAAATGGATTTTGAAATATTTGTTCTCTGTGCCATAAGATAGAATTAATCTATCTGTAGTAATAGAACAGGTTCCCAGCCTGGATTTGGATGCTTCTTCACTGGGAAGTGTAATGGGCGAAGTGGTGCTGATTTTGATATTTCTCCTGAATAAGGTGCCTAAAATAAATGCATTCGGAAATCCCAGTGCTTGAAAGCATCTAGATATCCTTGAAGGAAAATGGGCTTCTGGCCAGTAGTAAGTTTTCAGATACAGGGACTGACATTATCTGCTGCCAAATCTAAGTTGTCTTTTGTTTATTTTCTGAAAAGTTTCCCTCCCTTGGCTTTATGGCTTAAGAATACATGAATAACTAAGAGACATCATCTTGATAGTCGCATGGGCTTGCAGTACAAAACAGGCAATAGGATTTCCCCAACTTTAATCAGCTTTAATACTTGTGCTTAAATGGGATTTCTTCAAATATTGCCTTCAATTGTGCCTTTGTTGAAGTCCATTGTTGCTCTTAATAATAGATTTTGGAAAGTGCCTTCACTGTATTCTTCTCTAGATTTGCTTACATTCAAGCTACTGGATTTTATTTTATCTTTGCTTGATAATCTGAGTGTTTTCTTCTTTTGTATTTGTTTTCTGTAGTGCAGATACAAGTCAGTCTTACACATTCGGTGTCAGCCTTCCACTTACTAAATAGTAGTTTCTCCCTTTGTCTGTTTTCTTTACTGTGATTGTTAGTATGACTCTCCTCAACTTCTTCCTGCTTTCCCAAATTCTTTTGGAATGAAGTTTCCCAGTAATGATTTTTACTGGCTTCAGAAAGTCAGGGTTGACAGAAACACTACTTTTGCTAGTATTATTTCCTTAAATGATCAATGGATCCTAGCTTTTTTGACCACAGTGGTAACCTGTATCTTAGCTGATTATCTGGGATGATCTGTTCCTTCACCATCCTTCCACATTTTTCCAGACCTTGAGTGTTTTTCCTGAGAGTCATTAGTCCTGTATGTGTATATGGTCTGCTTTCTGTAGTTCTAGCTAGGATCTTTTGACGGATACTTTTTTTGCAGTTCATATTTTCACTTGAACAAAGCATATTGAACCAGCTCGGCTGACTCTGTTTTGAGGATGCTTCATTCTCTTTGCTGTTTACCATCTATGTCATTCCTTTTGTGCATGTTCCTCAGTGCAAGTATTTTGGTCCTACTAACCAAAAAATTTTAACTACTGCTGCTGTTATAAACGTTATTATTCACTACTGGGCTGGAAGATATTTATATCTGTTGTGTAAATATATTGATTAAAAATATAACAGGCTTTCTAATATCCCTTGCCTTTATGTTGTTATGTTTCTGCCCAGTCTTACTTAATGGACCAATGCAGTTCTTAAAATTCTTCATGGCATTGAGGGTTTTTTAGTATATCCTTTTTGTAAGTGCTTTTGCACAGCTCCCTGTCAGTCTCTGCATTTTTTTTTTCATTCATTCTTTCATCAGTTTTCATCCTTGCCTTGTTTCTTTGATTTGCATTTGTTGCTATCAGTTTTCCAGTTTGTTTGAGCCAGAGAGGGAAGGAATTATAGCTTGTTTGGCTTGGTCTAAGCCACGGGGGTTTTTTATTTTTGTTTTGATCAGTCTTTTTAACGGGGGAATTGTGGCTTTTTGGTCATATATTAAAATATTCTCAAATAGTTTCCAAAAAGTATTCACATTCTTCTATTTAATTTATCTAATCCATTCAGCTTGTTTTATCACTGGAAATATTGCTTATGTATAATACCGTATGCTTCTGAATATTATGTCATATTTGTAAAGAATGTATACTGGTTTTGATTTACCTGTTTCCATACAACGAATGCATTGACATCACATTTACTTATACGTAAATTTTTAGTTCTGTTATGAACTCTTTGTAGCAAATTAAATTTTTAATAGGGATTTGAAGTTGAATGCAACATTTCTTCAGCTAGGAAATTTCCTTTTAGAAATTCAAGCTGGTGACAATGCATCAGATTGCCAAAATACATTATTCAGAATATTCAGTATTCTCGTGTACTATCTGCATCATCATTTGCAAAATGAGAGAAGCGGGATTTAAAGAAGTAAACGGGCCCAAACTGTGCTGGGGCCTCAAGCGTCCCCTGCAGCTCATGGAGGAGAGAGGGAGGCCGTCATCCCAGGAAGCTGGGAAACAGTAACGAGGAAGAACAACAAAAAAAGGAGGAAGATGACAATTATAAGCAAGGGGCATCCTCCTCAATCTGTTGTCCCCATCCAGAACCGCTTTGCTGTCCTGGAGGGGGCGAAGGAGGAAACGCACTCGCACCAGAAACAACTGGCTGATGCACTGGTAAAGAAGATCTCTACTGGTGCTGCCAGGAGAAAGTGGCGGGTCCTAGCGGTAGGCGACTCTACTTTGAAAGGGACAGAAGCACTCATCTGCCGGCCTGGCCCAGTCTAAAGGGAGGTGTGTTGCCTACCTGGGGCACGGATCAGGGATGTTGCAGAGAGGCTGCCAGCTCTAGTAGGTCCCACGGACTATTACCCACTTCTAGTAATCCATGTGGGTGCTAATCATGTTGATAGCAGTAGCCTGCAGAACATAAAGAAGGACTGCAGAGCCCTGGGAGAGGTGGTTAGGGGCTCTGGAGCTCAGATAGTCTTTTTGTCGATTCTCCAGGATACAGGGGAGG
>JAVHNF010056010.1:37291-50339 GCA_034783455.1 Micropsitta finschii
ACAGGTGCAGGAATTCTAGATTCTTTCTGTACAGCAAGTATCAACATTTCTCCAAAGAGAAAAAGAAATTCAGAACGGTTGCATTAGAAATATCCTCACTATGTGATTAATCAGGGAAGCTAAGACAAAGGCACAGGAGCTGACTTAAAGGGAAATAGTTAATTTTTATAAGCATGGCTTATAAACTATTCTGTCTCCAAAGGGCAAGAATGCTTCTTGCCCTCCCAATCCTGAGGAAAAAAGTGCAAAATTGAGGACCCTCAAGAAAACCCTATTTTTATGCCCAGAAGTGGCAGATTTATCATCTGTCCTGTTCGCTAAGCTTGTTCCCAATTCCCTGGTTATTACAGGGTTGCAGCTTAGGTCTTGGAGAGCCTGCCAGCCCCATGCTATCTGCTGGGGCTGGGGTCAGCAAGGTGTCCGACAGCCTCAGTGCTGCCATATACTGCAGATGGGAAGTGACAAACCTGGTTAGAATTTTACCACATTGAACTTAAAAGTCAGCGGCACACAAAATGCCAGCGGCATTCCCAGCCATACCCTGACAGCAGATGAAGATACCAGAGCTGTTATTTTTCATGTAGCATATCAGGCTGAGAAAAGACCAGAGCATACCTTAAATATTAAGGTAAACTGGGCTTATCAGGAGCTGTCTGAAATAAAGGCAACCAGACACCATTTAGCAGCACAAGGAGAAGGTTTTTACAGGAGAATTTTCCTCTCCCCTTGGTGCTCCTTGTAATGGAGCTGATCTCTATCCGGCTCCAGCTTGTCTCCTAGGCCTCCCGCTGACAGCACCAGAAAGAGATATCAGGCCAGACGGCTTCCGCCTCACTTCTCCTTTGAAGGCAGCCCCTTTATCAGCTCAAAACAAGCCATCTGTCCCTGTCCCCCTTCGAGGAGCAGCAGCAGATTGCAGCACATGGGAGGAAGCACCACTTGAGGTGGGAACAGGAGGTCCAGGGAGGTCATTGCACGCACAGAAAGCCAAACCTGATCCCTGTTTGAGCTGGGGAGGCAGATGAAAGGGTGGCCACAGCATCGGTGCTCCCTGGGACCGGCTGAGGCACATGCACATCCGCTCCTGCTCTTTATTCGGCTCCCTCAGCACCGCTGCTGCTTCTGCTGCAGAGGTACGGACCAGCCCCAAAACTGTGTTGGGGCTCCCAAAGGCCTTGCTGGAAGGCAGACTACTGTGAGCCATGGACGGTTTTGCCTGCTTTGTTCAGCAAGTGTGACTGCTCAAATCTTCGCATTCTGACATTTGCCAAATGTCTACTCTTTGGGGTGAAATTTTGCACTCTGGACGCTTTTCTCTGACTAAACTGAGATACAGATGTATTTTTACATAATTTATATTATAAATAAAAATTATTTTACGTTACATACACAATAATTTATTTATATATATATATATATATATATTTCTATTTTTTGTTGTGGTGAGGTGCTAAGAACATATTTTGCAACCCTGAGCCTTCCCCTCTAAATAACATCCCTTTCAGCATCTACAGGCTGAGGCTGATGAGGGCAGGAGACTAACAGGGGATGAGCAGGAAAGAAAGGCATGGTTTGCCAAGAGGACTACAGCTGACTGGAGAAAGGGAAACAGGCTAGACAGGTAGTCAGGAGGGGAAATAGGAATGGCTGAACAATGTTGCTAGAAGAGCAGGTCCAAGAAGACAAGGAAGAGACAGGGCAGGGACAGTGAAAGGCTACCAGGGTTAAAAAAGACATAGCTGCCAGACATCTGTGGTACAATGCACCTCTGTGCTCTGCCAGGGCTTGTGCACATGAAGGACAACCACCAGCCATTGCTGTTACTTCCCCAGCTGGTCCTAGACTACCTTTGAGTGAAGCTCCAGAAGCATTCTTGCACTGAAGGGATTTAGGAACCTAACTGGCTCTGTAGCCTAAACTCAGCTAAGGCTGGTGGTGGAGCAATGTGCTCAGAACTGCTGTGCTGGGCCATGATGGGTTTCCCTTATGGTTCACTTCCCCCTGTTAACACCGCAGGGAACTGACATTAGAGAACACTTAGCAGGGCTGGTTTGCCAAGCTCTCAAATGTATCTACTGCAGCCTAATTCGAGGCCCTGCAACCTATATGCTGCTGGTTTTTCATCATTCATGCATACGATAGAAACATGACCTCCCAAAGTTACTTAAAACATGCATTAAAAATAGTAAAGCCAAAGGTTTCTATACATTTGTCTATCATTATACAAATGAAACCTTATAGATGGTTTAAATGTATCTGCAGTGTTAAAAAAAAAAAAAAAAAAGATTGAAAAGCCAGTGTTTTAAAAGTTCCATCACAGGGCAGGTTAAAAATATTTTCTGAAATAAACTGAACTTAGCATTACTTTCTCTTTCCATTCTCTTCTATTAGAACACAAGTTTGGTCTTGTTTCTCTCATCTGCACTATATACTTCTGTATATTTAGCTAAATCCCTTGAGATGAACTCTTACATTTTGGTGGTGGGATGGGTATTGCTTTCTTTTAGGGAGTATGGTCGACACTTCCAGTGAATGAAAAGAAGCTCAATGCTGCATTTAGATCAGCAAGGAGTGTTATTTTGATATTTTCTGTAAGAGAGAGTGGCAAATTCCAAGGTAAGGGAAAGTGAGCTATTATAAAGGTAAGTGAAATTAAGTTTTATGTGCAGCAGCTTTTATGTTGTGTTTTTGTTACAATTCATGTGAAATCCTTTAGGATTTGCAAGACTCTCTTCAGAGTCCCATCATGGAGGATCCCCTATACACTGGGTGCTGCCTGCAGGAATGAATGCAAAAATGTTGGGAGGTGTCTTTAAAATTGACTGGATTTGCAGGTAAATAATTGTTGATTTACATTGCTGTTTAGCAGCAAGGCATTATAGTACCTTTTATGTGTAAGACTGGTGGTGACAGCATCCTTTTGAAAACTTGATTCAGCCAGAGATCTCCAGTCTCCCCAGATCCTCCATGTTACTGAGTTTGGGACTCAGGTCTTCACCTGACATACACAGTAGAAATTTATTTTTAATGTAGGCAATAAATTAAAGATTTTAAATGCTTGATTGTGTTCCTTCACTGATCTCTTGCACTGAAAACAGAAAACTGTATTCTGTAGTCTTGGAGTAAAAACTGCTCACTTGAATAGACAGCTGTGGATAAAAGGGAAGAAAAATCCTGTAAGGACAGATCTTTCTTCATCTGACATCTTGGCATCTGGCTGAACAAAGAAAATGCTGCTGCTCTAAAATAATGACAATAGTACAGATATTTTTGCATAATGTATAAAACGTGAGCAGTAAAGTCACTGATTTAACTGAGCATGTCTTAAGGAAAAGATTTTAGCTCTTTAGAAAAAGAGCCGTATCAGTGCTGTGGGATCTATTGCATGGTTGTACAAGCACTTTGGACTGCCAGAAAGAATAAATACAGGGACGGTGAGATTTAAAATTAGAGAAAAACTTAGGCTGGAAAGATCCTCTGGAAGTTACTGACTCCCACCTCTGGCACAAAGCAGTTCTGGCTTCATAGTTAGGTCAGATGCTCAGGGATTTATTCCAGTGGGTACCGTGAGCTGCAACCTCACATTGAGCCTGGTCAGTGTATTCAGATGGTGAGATAGCCTGTCATAGTGTGGACTAGGTAATATTGGAATAAGTCAAAGTGAAATCTTCAGTTATGCTTCATACGTACTAATATATTCATTCTGAGACCTGACAGTGCAAAGGGCAACAGGATTATTTGCATGTAGTGTCCTGCTGTATTCGATTTTAATTTTTTTTCTTAATGAAAAATGGAGGCAACATTATAAATGATGCCACTTGCATATTTAGGCGTGAATTGCCGTTCACTAAGTCTGCTCACCTGACCAATCCTTGGAATGAACATAAACCAGTAAAGATTGGACGCGATGGACAGGTCTGTTAATTTTTTTCTCTTTAACCTTCATGTTCTGCTGCTTACTTTCAGCTTTGTACATACAAGTTTTTGAATGTTCTAGATCAGTTGCTGCTTGCAGTAGAGTACTGTGACAAAGGTACTCAGCTTATGTCTGATGATGTAGACAGAAAACAATAGGGTGCTGATTCTGTTGTCATATTTGTGATTAACAGTGTTTGATGCTTCAAAATAATATCATGTTTTGGATGTGAAATGTAATGTGCCTTGCATTGTATGCAAACCTGTTTAGCATCAGTTTGTAAGAACAAGTTCTGGTGTTTCCAGCTACATTCTGCTTTGCATTATTTTTATATACTGAATTGCTTAGGGCATAGACTCTACCATTATAAAGTATATGCTAAGTAATGTTAAGCAGGGTGGGTGGCTCTGTCTTGTAAGACATACCAGAGTTGCTGCTGTCATCTGGTAACTCAGCCTTGAATAAAATAACAGGTTCTGTTTTATTACAAGAAAGTAAGATGGTAGTTGCACAATCCCCATACTGTATGGAAAATGTAGATTCCGTGTGTTATATTGCCTATGGATACATTCACTTTATTGGGTAGCAGAAGTAAAATGGTGGGTTTGGTCTTGTTTATAATGTAGTGTGAACTTTAAACAAACAAACAGAAAAAGGTATTTTAGTTTGTTTCTGTTAAATGGTTAAGGAAATACATTTTTTTAATGTTTTATCCTCTGTGGAGTTGCAGTCTTGGTATGAGTTTCATCATTTCTTATAAATGCTGGGCAAACATTTGCAGGGCTTGCTTTCCCTGCTTTTCAACTGATTATTTTCTGAAGTGGTGGTTGTTTATCCATTTACATTTTATGTAACCCTGAATGGATTTCTCTTCTGAGGATGTGCACACTGAGCTTCTTGCATTTATGACATCCTTTGGGAAGGTGTTCCTCAGGCCTGCTAGTCACCAGGTTGAAGAAGCACCCTTTTTGGATTGTTTTGCAACTGACTCCTGTTAGTTTCATTTGATGGCCCTGAGTTCTTGTACTGGAAGAGGGAGTCAACATGTTGATCTCTGTCACTCTTTCCTCCAAACAACTAGTGGTGTCAGACACTGCCGGTGTGTCCATCTTGTACCCCATGCCCTGCATACTCCTATTTTATTCTAGGCTGGAGAGACCCAACCTGCTCAGTCATTGCATGGAATTGTGCTCATTCGGTTATCCTTGCTGCACTGCTTTGAAGCTTTTCCATTTCTGCTATTCCCATTTTTTGAGATGCAGGGGTCAGTATTTAAGGTGTGGAGTCCGTGGATCAGTGTGATATGATGACTTCCTTATTCAGTGTTACTTTCCTAATAATCTTGAACACACAATTTGCTTGTTCTGACTGCTGTCAAGAATTGAGCTTGTATTTTCATGGACCTGTCTATCATACCTTGAAGAGCTCACTTTTGACTGGTAATAGTCAACTTCATCAGGCCATGGCTTTATATGTGAAGCTGGGATGGATTTTTTTCTTCCCTGCATGTGTTGCTTTTCTTTCTGTAATAGGTGGTTATTTTCTTTGGTTATGAAAAACAATGCTCTGATTTTGTGGCAAAAAAGTGATGTGGCTTGTATGTCTCATGGGAAGATATGGTTGCCCCAAGTGTTGGACTATTTTTTTAGTAGTTCCTGAAGAATGAAAGGTAATGTAAGTGAACTTCGCACTGTCTCATGATACTGAAATCTCTTCAAAGTGTTTTGTTCTTATTTTTTGGTTTGGGTTTTGGTTTTGTTTGTTTCTTTTTTTAATATATACACACATATATATATATATATGTTGTTAATACATTTGGGGAGAGTCATTTCTTCAGTTTATAAACTACTACTGAACTTCTAACTAATTCTAGGAAATTGAGCCGGAATGTGGAACCCAACTTTGTCTTCTCTTCCCTCCTGATGAAAGTATTGACTTGTATCAAGTCATTCATAAAATGAGGCACAAGAGAAGAATGCACTCACAACCCCGATCAAGAGGACGCCCATCCCGTCGAGACCCCGTTCGGGACGTGGGAAGGTTAGAAACGTTCTTTGGACTGATAATAGGCACATGTATCAGAATAACGTGATGGAGGAATATGATTCGTCAAAGCTTTCCCTGCGATAAAGAAGAGAGAAAATCCTCAAATCAAGCTGCATGGACAAGTTTGTGGCTTCATTGAGGATTTCACATGGTTCCCCGGTCTGTCATTTTTCAAGAGGAAAATGGGGATCTTTACTTTTGCAGAAAAAAGCTCTTAAAATGCTGTCTAGTTTAGACTAGATGATTTATTGAGATAATGCAACATGTAATGCTAGCTGTAGGTAGGCTTGGATGGATAAAGAGCAGGCTAGATGGAGAGAAGGAAATATTTATATGCCAAAAATGTGTTAATATCTTGTAAAAGCCTTTTCTTTCAGGTATGTCTCTGGATAAGCCTTATCAAATATGGGACTTTTATAAGGATCACTTAGAATTTTGCAGAAGATGCCGCCTCATTTTGAGGATAAAATATTTAAGTTATTTTGATATTCAAGAGGAGCGTTATTGGGACTGTTTCAAATTGTGTCACCGTGATGTGTTAACCCCATTGCCAAATATTCTCTAACATGTAACCACTGAATTCACACATCTTGCTGAGCTTCTGAAAACAGTAGGTTCTTTCCAAAAGGGATCAAGTGGCCCTTGGAGACCCGGCAACAAACCAAAAAGAATGGCTGTTGCTGTGTCTGTATATACAACCTTTCCAGATGCTGGCAGTACCTGTGGACTTTAAGTATTTTTAGAGGATCGACATGGTTATTGATCACTGCTATATGAACTTAACATCATTTTCCAGAAAAAGGGGGGATAACTTGTTGCAGAATTGGAGAAGTCATTGCAAAGAACTGATATTAGCCCTTCTGCCAAACACCTTTTCCCCCGTGTAGCCACTTTGCATACAGACTGATGTATGGTTTGGGCTGAAACCTTTGGTTAAGTTTCCTCTTTGTGGAAACATCCTGTGGTAGGTACAGATACCCAACAAGAGTCCCCAGTTCCTTGACCTTAAAAAAAGGACACTGTAACGAGTAGGTAGGAGGAAACCTGGCAGCACCCCCTATTTTTGGCATTAAAGGACTGAACACCAAGATGGCTTTTGAAGTTAAGCTGAGAGGTTTCCAGTGCAATAAAGTATATACAAGTGAAGGTTTTGCAATGGACTGCAAACTATACATATAACACCACCACACCTTCTCAAGCCTGCCAGGGCCTCCATTTATGTGTGTGGCTTACAGCTTAAAGTCAGTAGTTGGACTACTATATGAACTGTTTCTATCATATTTTATACCGGTCGTAAATGCACTCTCAAAACTACAAGAAAGCGGTATGTTTATTCTTTACACCAGCTTTTATTTTCCTTGATCTGATTTTGCTGTTAGATGCAACTGCTTTGGTTTTTGGGCTTTTTGCTCATAGTAAAGAATCTGCTTTCATTTTAAAAAGCTTAGTAACTGGGTATGGTGGGCTTTAAAGGTTGAAGTGGGAAAGGGGGAGAAGAAATTATTATAAAATTAAAAGCTATGTGAGTTTGCTACTCAGTGAGCAAGTTACAAGTAATTAAGTGATTTAAGAAAGTGTAAATTTTTTGTCATAAGGAATTATATTGTTTGGGGTGCGGGAGGGAATGGATTCATAGCTGCTTTGTGTTTTAAAACACTGTTATGTTAGCATTGGAGTCTCCCATTAATGTCTGTGTACCTTGGTGGAGCAAAATTAGCAGCCAGTTTCTGTATTAAACATAACAGTAACTGGAATGTAACTGGTCTGTAATTAAGGTTCCTCCCTGAGAGTGAAGTTCTTAAAGATAGCATCTCTCTGTAAAAAAGCTGTTTGGATAGAAAGGAGCCCCAATTAATTTAATTATAAGGGAGCTTAATTGTTCTTAAACTTTTTGTGAGAGGCACCGCTGCATTGCTGCTACATTGCTTAGAATAGAAATTGTTAGAAATAATATCATTGGTCTACCCAGTTAGAACAGCTGCAGTGAAAGAAGCAGTTTCACAAAGCATGCACAATTTTATTTATAAATGTTATGGGAATAGACTTTTTATAGAATTCTTTACTCCATAGCTATCAAATACAGCGATGTCCATGCCTTCTGACTGTAATGGTATATCTTGCTATCTATTTTCACTGTAGTTCTGTAAATTCTTTTGTTATCCAGTAGGTTGTTTCAAAATGTAATGTGGGAAGTGCAATGTTAAAACGTTAAGCCTGAGTTTTACAGAAATTTGTTACCCTTTGTCTGGTATAGAAGTACAGTTGGGTAGAGTTCCTTCCTTACCTACCAAAGCTCCTGTAGCCAGAAAATAATAGTGGAGGGTATTTAATTGGACTGTTGTTCCCAGTTATTGAATTTAAATTTAATCTGTAGCAAATGGAATTCAGAACGATTTAATTGAGATCCTGGGCAGCTCAGGCTGTGTCTGTGAGGTATTCTGCTGTTGACGAGTGCTCCAAGCAACCTTGTTTAATCTTTGATATCTAATTTGTGTAGGCGTCGACCAGAAGATTATGATATTCATAACAGCAGAAAGAAACCAAGGATTGACTATCCCCCTGAGTTTCACCAAAGACCAGGTTAATATCTTACTATGAAGATTTGTGTACACCAGTTCACAAATGTTTTCTCTTTTAGTGTATCCTCATTAAATCAGAAGTAAAATATTGATGTCTGGGATGAAAACAAAAAATGGGACTTGTCCCATGTGCTGCCTGATGGTTTAAAGCACCTCTCACAGAAATCAGTGACACTATTTCACTGGTTTGAGAGGCAGCTGACCACCCTTAACTTCTAAACCAGAGGCTTTATCCTTCACTTCCACAAAATTCACTTTTTGGTTCCACTGCCTGCTAGAATTCCTTTGCAGCTTCACAAGGTAACAGGAAAGCTATCCAGAACTATGCACAAGGCGTGAGTTATACACAGTCCATTGACAAAGGTAGCAACTTTGCACATCATTAATGTTTCCAAGTCTGAATGGAATCATCTCTGTGGTAATTCACAGTGTAGGGACAGGACAGGAAGGTACAGGGACCTGGTATTTGACCAGAAAACACCATCACTTTAGTTTAAGCACACAGACCTGAACCTGTTTGCAAGCATATAAGATAAACTATAGCTCACATTCTTCGGGAAGGGTGGAAACTCTAGGCTGAACCCAATGAAGCAATCAAAAGACCTATTATCCCCATGATGGAAACATTAGCTATAAGTAGCAAGGCAGCAAGCCAAACCTGTGTTCTCACAGTTCTCCTCATCACTGTTGTCAGAGCAGTCATCTTCCCCATCACAACGCCAGGACAGACGGACACAGCGCCCTGATTTACAGCGGAACTGGTCAGCTGTGCACATAGATGTGGCTGGGGGACAGTGAAAGGCTGCAGAATAAGAGGGGGAAATATCCAGAGTGTGCTGGGTGATGGAGGCAGGAGGGAGCATGGAAAACACATGTCCCAAGCTGCAAAAGTGATGGCAGAGGGGGAGCAGAATCTGCTGGAGCTCAGGGCTGAGCCGGGAAGGACAAGAGCATGACGGCAATTCCTGCACAGAGGAACCATCCTGATGCAGAGGCTCAACCCTGGGACCATCCTGATATAAAGGCTCGATCCCATGGACCATCCCGAGGTAAAAGCCCATCTCTGGGGCCTCGGGTCTCCCCTTGCGGCCCCAACCCCGAGGTGCTGCCCCGCACACCCTCACCTCTTAGCCGCGGTCTCACCTCATAGACGGCCGCTGTGCACGGCCGCTCCTCCTCCCGCGGGAACAGCAGCAGCGCGGCGCTGAGGACGGCGGCTCCCAGCGCTACCAGCACCACGGAGAACCTGGACGGGAAGGGAAAGCAGCCTCAGCCCCCGGCCCGGCCCGGCCTCCCATCCCGCCCCGCGGTGCTCACCGTGCGCGGCCGGCGGCTCGGGACAGCAGCAGGCACAGCACCAGCGCCAGCGCCCACAGCACCTGCAGCGCCAGCACGCCGGGGCCCAGCCCCAGCGCCGCGCCCGCCATGCTGCCCCTCCGCTTCCCCCTAGCAACCGCGGCGCTCAGCGCCGGGAGAGCCATTCAGCGCCGCCCGCCGCTCGACCGCCGCTTCCTATTGGCTGGGGGACGCGGGGACGTGAGTTTTCCCACGCTGCCACACGCGGGGGCGCGCCACTGGTGTCCGTGCTTGCTGTTGCAGTTCCCGTTCGCATTCCCATTCCCGTTCCCGTTCCGGCTGTCACAAGACCTTGCACTGAAAGGATGCTCAGGCTTTGGAGCAGGCTGCCCAGGAGTCACCGTCCATGGAAGTGTTCACACACCGTGTAGACGAGGCCTTCGGTGCCATGGGTTAGCGGTGCCCTTGGTAGGTAAAGGTATGGACTTGGTCAAAGGTCTTTTCCAACCTGGTTGATTCCATGATTCCCCCACCTCTTATCCCGTTGTATATGGATCAGTGCTTGATTAACCCAGCGTTGCTCATTGCGCAGGCTCCTGCCCATCCTGCTGTAGGGAGCACCACTGTCTGAGCAAGGTTTCAGTTCCCCAAGTCCTACACATTCAGCTGCCTGCACCGTCAGGTTATTTAGGGCTAAAATGAGGCAGGTTTGGTTAATACAGACTGATGACAGCAGGGTGTGTGTGGCTGTGGGACAGCCATACTGGGGGTTGAGGGCCACCAAGCCAAGCAAAGGAGGTTTGTCAATGCACTGAATACCCTTTAACACCCAGACATGAGGGATTTCCATTTAAAACCCTTTTTTCTGCCTGTTTTTAAACCCTCTTTCTTCCCCATCACATCTCGACCCTCACTCTCTGGCCAGTGTGGTTTGGTGTGACTTTATGCTGGTTCTCAGGACTCATCTACCTGTTAACCTGAAAAAAAAACCATAAAATGATATATTCAGTTTTTCCTCTCAACTGCTTGAAGCCTGATGACACCTTGACTGCATAAAATGAGGTAAAAACCTGCTGTTTTGTTTCTGTCATTCCTTTCAATGGGAGGAATAAACTGGTGGTTAATTATGCTGCGTGGCATCGACCTGCCTTTTCCTGCGATGAAATCAAAGTCACCAGCGTGACATCCACCAGTTGAACAAGCAGAGCACAGACTGTCTCCAACACCTGCCTTCACTTGGCATCGAGTAGGAACCTGCTGCCAGCACATTAAAAGTGTATGTTTGATAGCAAACTCTTTCCTGCACTGTCTCGTGCCATTAATCCCACCACAGAGGGGTCTTTTTCTCTGCAAACTCCATATTGGCAGTGTCCATCTTCACCTTCTTAACCCTTCTCTGTTATTCCCATGCTCCCTGCTCCTGTTGGCAATCAGAAATCATAAATGAATTCTAAAATCAACCAGGTTGGAAAAGACCTTTAAGATCAAGTCCAACTTTTACCCCAGCACTTCCAAGGCCACCACTAACCCACATCACTAAGGCCCTCATCAGATTTGCCTCTGTTGTTTTGAGAATCTCCCTTTGCTTTACCCTGTTTTCCCCTTTCTTTTGCATTTTTGGGACCCAGTAGTTTGTAAACCCCAAAATTTCTTCTACATAGCCCTGTTTTCAAAGGGACCCTTCTGCCATTCCTCTTCCATCCTTTGGCTTTTCATCTAAAAGCGATAATCTTTGTGCATCAGCCAGCAAGTCTTTTCCTGTACTGAATTTTCCCTTCTACCTTTTATCCACAGAATTTACAATGGCATCTTTAACCTCTTCCCATATCAGTTGCCTCTTTTCACTTTTTATGATCTCCTTCATCTCCTCCTGGTAGTTTCTTGATGCCACAATGACAATGTCAAGCAAGTTCAGGTGGTTGTAGCACAGATCTGGAATCATCTAGCTATTGAACCTGCTGCTGAACCACACCACATCCCAGATACTTGAACAGATGTCAAGGAATAAATCTGATCTATGCCCCAGCAATCACATCCAGTGATCAGGTTTGAGCCATGTTGCTTGTTGGTTTTAATCCCATCGGTTGTATCCAGCACAGTTGGGCTGATGGTAGCTCAAGCACCAAGATTTGGAGTTATAATGATTCCCAGCAGCCCAACATATCCCTATAATATTTATTTATATGGCACATATGGTGTTTCAGCAGGGCCATGGGTTTCTCTGAGCTCAAGCCGAAAATCCACAGCTAAGGAATTGGGAGATGGTAGCCAGGAAAACCAACCTCATTGGTGTGATATTACCAAGCATGACCTTCCTGAGAAACTTCTTTAACCTAACTGCAACCAAACACATCATCCTCTTCTTTATCTCAGCCTCCCCTGGCATCAGATGAGGAATGATTTGAAGGATACTTTGTCACCACGGATGGTTTTTCCTAAGGATAAGATCAGGGAATTGCGGTGTTTCTTGGCAAAGGCATGGAAAAACATCCTGGTATTGGAAGTGGACAAAATGAGCTTGGCAGGGAGATGCAATTAGCGCTGAGGCTAATTAAATGTTTGGCCCAGGAGGATGGAGAGGTCACCTTCCTTCAAGGGCTGCAAAGCAGGATCACATGGATCGAAGCTCCTTTGTAAGATGCCACTCAAGGAGCAGGCCGTCTGTTTGAGATGGCCTTTTTTGGGTTAAAAACCTGCAAATCCCCCATGCCCAGCTCATCCTGGTGACCACAGTGACCAATAACGTCTAATATCAAGCAATATGAAACTATCAGCCCCTCAGTGGCAAGCTTGGAAGCAGTGGGGGAGTAGATTTAGAACTCTGCGCAGTCGTAAAACTTGCAGGTTTATGGCTGGAGCTCCCTGACGCTCGGATATTAGAATGAGAAAGAAACAGGCGTTGATGCAAGCACAAAAATATTCTGCTCCTGATTTAAAGACCAGCGAATTGCTAAATATTTTTATTAGCAGCAAATTTGCAGCTTGCTGGAACTAATTTCACGCCCGGTAGATACGGAGCTTAAGCCGGGGATGGCGTTAAATTACTCCCTTGTAAAGGTATTTCAGCCTGATGATGGAGGTGCCGTCGGTTGCGTGGTGGGGACCTGGCTGGGGACCTCCTTCTTGAGGTGGCTTCTTGTAGGCTGGAATGGTGGCTGGAATAAGCTGAGGTCTTGAAGCATTGATACAAACTCATTATTTCCCACTTAAT
>JAVHNF010056015.1:0-20202 GCA_034783455.1 Micropsitta finschii
AAAACACCGTAAAACCACAACCTCCGCGCTCCACGGCTGCTCCCGAGTTCCGAGCCTGGGTCTTGGCCGCCCGTGCCTGTGCAGACGGAACACAAGACAACGGAGAAGTCCCGTTGAAGTGCCGTTAGCGGGGAGGGGGCACGGGAAACGCCGCCGGGCTAAGGGGGAGCAACGGGGCACCCCAGAGCTGCCCGGCCCCGGTGGGGCGCCCGCAAAGACGACACGAGACGGGTTCCTGGGTAAATGGTTTATGTAAGTAATAAAATATTTACTATAACATAAATAGAAACGTACCCTCGCAGTCTACATTGGTTTTGCAATAAAGATACAAACGAAAACCGAAACCCAAGGGGATGGGACCGGACCGAACCCACCAACGGGAGGGAAAAGAGCTCCGCGCACGGTTAGAAAATAAATAGAAACGGGCCGGGAAACGGTACCGAAGCGTCCTCCGGGCGAGCCCGGGCCGGTTCGGGGGCGCAGGGAATAAATTAGAGATCGCAAACCTTTGGCTACTGCTGCTGCGGCCGCGGCGGCTCCGGCGCGACCGGCGAACGGGCGCGGAGCGGGGCGCGGAGCGGGCGCGGAGCGGCCGGGCCAGTCTGAGGAATAAATTAACGCGCGACGCCCGCGGCCGCTCCGCCGGGGCCAGGGCCGGTGCCGCGGGGCCGGGCAGTCACTGCACGGCGCCGGGCAGCGCGTGGTGCAGCGGCGACGTGTCCGCCTGTGCGTAAACGTCCTCCATGGGGGGATGCGGGGCCCCGGCCGGCGTCATTCGCTTCTCCTTCTGCCGCCGGTTGCAGAACCAGACCCGCACCACCTCCTTCTCCAGCTGCAGGGAGTCCGCCAGGGAGGTGATCTCATGCGCCGAGGGCTTGGGGCACTTGAGGAAGTGGTTCTCCAGGGCGCCCTTGACGCCCACCTCGATGGAGGTGCGCTTCTTGCGCTTCCGGCCCTGCGCCGCGATCTTGTCCAGGTTGGTGGGGCTGCCCGTGCTGGAGTCCGTCTCCTCCAGCCACTTGTTGAGCAGCGGCTTCAGCTTGCACATGTTCTTGAAGCTCAGCTGCAGCGCCTCGAACCGGCAGATGGTCGTCTGCGAGAAGACGTTCCCGTAGAGGGTGCCCAGCGCCAGCCCCACGTCGGCCTGGGTGAAGCCCAGCTTGATCCGCCGCTGCTTGAACTGCTTGGCGAACTGCTCCAGGTCATCCGAGCTGGGCGCGTCCTCGTCCGGCGGCTCGGGCGGCCCCAGCGGAGGCGGCGGCGAGGCCGCCAGTTCGTGCGCTCCCGCCTCCTCGGCTCCCAGCGGGTCGCGCAGCCCGTGGTGCAGCGCGGGCGCCGGCGGGCCCAGCATCCCGTTGAGACCCGCGTACGGCTGCGCGTAGAGCAGCGGCTGCCCCGACGGCGGCGACATGGGCGGCAGGTGATGCGCGCCGCCCTGCGCCCAGCCGCCCGCCGCGCCGCCCGCCGCCGGCTGGTGCACCAAGTGCGGGCGGTGGTGGAAGGCGGCGGCGGCGGACAGCTCCTCGCGGGGCCCCGGCGGGCCGCCCTTGGCGTGCTCGGCGGGCGGGAGATGCGCGCCTCCGCCGCCGCCTCCGCCGCTACCCCAGTCCGTGCCGGCGCTGGGCAGCCACTGGTGATGCGCCAGCCCGACGGCGTGCCCGGCGGCGGGGGCCAGCCCCTGCAGGTACTCGTGGTGCATCATCTTCTGCACCTCGCGGTACGTGGTGCCCTGGTGCAGCCGGTCCCCGTCGGGGTGCATGAGCGCTGCGGAGCGCGGCAGATACTGCGCGGTGGCGGCCATGCCCGTCTGCGCTGCCCCGCGCCGCGCCGCGCTTTAGAGCCGCGCGCCGGGGCGCCGCGCTCCCGGCCCCGCCCCCGAGCCCCATTGGCCCTCTCCCGCCCGCCGCCGCCGGCCCGCGCCGCTCCGCCATAGGGAGCCTCCCGCCGCCCCGCGCTCCCTTCCGCCATTGGACGGCGGCGGGAGGCCGCTGCTGCCGGATTGGCCGGCGGGGGAGCTCGGCGGGGAGGGGAGGGAGGGGAGCCCGCGTGCAGCCCGCCGGCGGGGCGGCCGCTGATTGGAGGAGGGAGGTTCATTCATGCCGAGCTGCGATCGGCCACATGGGCGCGGGACCGGGGCGCTCGGGGGCACGTGCGTGGCGCGGGAGTGGCCCCGACGGCACCGGTGGCACGGAACGGCACCGCACGGCATGGGATGGCATGGGACGGGACAGTAGAGCACAGCATAGCACAGCATAGCACAGCACAGTACAGTAAGGCACAGCACAGAACAGTACAGAATAGTACAGCACAGCACGGCACAGTACGGCACGGCACAGTATGGCACAGCACAGTACAGCACAGCATAGCACAGTACGGCACAGCACAGCACAGTACAACACAGCACAGTACAACATAGCACAGTACAGCACAGCACAGCGTGGCACAGTGCAGCATGGCACAGCACAGCACAGCAAGGTGCAGAGCCTGCCCAGCACTGCCTCACCAGTCTGCGGGGCTCCAGGCTGCGACCTGTCCCCTCTGCCCCATGTTTTTGGGTTGTGCCAAAGCAGGTGGAGAATGCAGCCTCCTGCAACTGCTGCGCAGGGGTAGCTGCATGCCCATGGCCAATGAACCCTGTGGTAATTGAGAGCTTCTCAAACATTAAAATCCCTGATTTACCTTCCCAGAAAACTCAGCCCCTGGACCCTGGGAAGGCGGGAACCGTTTGTCCCCATAGGATAAAGCACCAAGGGCCAAGAAGGTTGGATCTGAGATCATTTGGGCGTCACGGGAAATGTGGGTCTTAGAAGCAGCCTCACAGGCAAGTCTCTGAGCCGGTTTGAGGGTTGGCACAGGATAAAGGGTGGAGGAGTTTGTGGGAACAGACAGTGACAACAAGCAAAGGACGTGTCTGGCAGTGCTGGGAGAGGGGCAAGGGACACATTAATTAACCCAGCTCCAGACTTCATTTGGGGCTTGAGGCCCCAAGTGAACCAGGATGGGCACCAGGAACATTAATCACTTCTGAAAATTAATCTTCGCCTCTGTGCTCCTATTTGTAAACTGGGAGCAGAGGCAGTGACCTTTGCCAAGGGCTTGGGTGAACAATGAACCATCGGATCAATACATGTACGAGCGTAACATGTCAATGGCTGCATGCAACGCCCTGCTCTGTCCCAAAGAGAGGAGATGCCTGGGCAGGGTGGCTCTCTGCTGTAAGGAACATTCATTGCTGCCTCCTGAGAGGTTTCCCACATCCCTTCCCTCTGCATTGAAGGCACTTTACCACTTCAGTGCTCAACAACACCCAACACAGCAGGAACTGCTCCTGCCCTGCTGCAGCCGAGGGCTGAGCTGTCAGCAGCAAGATCAGCCTCTGCCCATTGCAAGGGCTCAGGCATCACCTCAGGGCACTGGGGAGATGCTGACTCATGCAGTGAACAGCTACCAGTGACTTACCTTGCTGCTGGCAGGCTCAGGTTTGCACCATCCTTGCCAAAACTGACAAAGTCAGGGTTGGACACCCGCAGTTTGGGCTGTGGGGCGATGTGTAATTGGTTCTTGTCCCTGGACCCAGCATCTCTTTACAGGTACAGAGCCTTAGGAAGAGGCTGGACTTTGCAGGAGAGATGGGTTTCATAGATCATGGCCTGCATTTCGGTGGCAGAATAATGACCCTTTTTTTTTTTCCTGAGGAATCCTTCGCAAGCCCTGTGTGTGTCTGTAATGAATAGAACCCTTTCCAATGATGCCGTGGCGTCCTGTAAAATATCACACGTGGGGAAGCATCTTCTGTGTGTTTTTGTCTGACCTAGACTCATATTCATGTCAGCTCCCCATGATGCAGTGCCGCAGTATTCACATTCTTGGTAGCCAATTGCTGTTGGTATTTATATCCCTTTTTAAGGGAATCGCAATGAATAAATGTGACCAGCTCTATCTTTATGCAAAATAAGCTGTGTGTAAATCAGTAAATCATTAACAGGAATGAATCATTCCCAAAGGCGGAGGATGGGATTTCAACTTTATCCGTTTATGTATTTAGAAGTCACCAAAGGAGAAAACACATTGAGTGTGATAGTTTAGGTCCCCATCACAGCCTGTTTAACGCAGTAGTATTGGTTTATGATTTATCAAATGATCTTTTCAGACCGAGGCGTTGTGCAGTTTGTGCTCTGGGCTTGTTTTGCTTGATGAAAGTTGAATTTAAAGACTGGAAACAGCGAAAACCAGAGGGAGTTGAGAAATTCCCATTTAACACCTTCCTCAGCAACTCCAACTCCACAAGCGAGAGCCAGGTGGCAAAATTACCCCTGCTTTAACAACGTGCAGGATGTAAAAGCAGAGTGCTGCTCCTATGTAAGCCCTAAGGACAGGTTTAAGATATGTCTCTGTAAGTGCTAACTTCAAGAGCTGGCCAAGCACATTTGTGTTCCTGGTGTCCCTGTCACTATTTCAGGATGTCATTCCATTTCAAAATTACTTGTATTCCATGTATTATTATTTTTCCAGAGCTGTGCCATCCAGCAAATCCCTCTAGGAGGGCATCCAGGTTTCCTAGCAAAAGCTAGTTCCTTCATTATGCCTTCCCAGGAATACTGGCATGCAGTCTATTCCCTCTTCAAGGAATAAACAACCCCATGGGCAATGTTCAATGTGATTCATTGGTGTGATTGTGACAGTGTCAAAACCTGCCTAATGCAGCTGGATCCCAGGCTGGTGGGAGGACTGAAGTCACGAGGCAAGCTCAGCACGTAGGGAAGCGGAGCCTGAATCCCTGCAGGGATGCAGCACGTGCTGTGCTCCCCTGAGTGGGTCCAGGGAATGGGGATGCTCAGGGTTGCCATTGCATGGGATTGCTGTGACAAGGGGCTGTGCTGTGTCAGGGCATCATGGCTGGAAGCCTGTCTCAAAGGGGCTGGAGGAACCTTTCCCACCAGTTTTCCACTGGAAATGTGAATTCCAATTCCCCCGCTACTCCCCTCCTGGTCTAGGCTCAGCTCCTGTGTGTGATACACAGAGGAGGCCATGCTTGACACTGCATTGCCAGCAAGAGAATCCATGCACTGGAGCAAGAGGGGCTCCGGTTTTACTGGGGTTGAACAGCACCAGCCTGCTCTTCACACTGGTACAGACTGGAAAGCTGTTGTGGAGTTACCCTGCGCACTGACAGGTCTACTAACACCTTGTGAAGTGAGTGTGCAATGTCATGTCCTCACTTGCTGGACAAATCCCAGCTGACCTAGGAAATTCCCATGGGTTGCAGGGGCTTTAACCCACCTTGGGGTTAGGAGTGCTTTGGCTTCAAGGCAAACCAGCAAAGACATTGCTGCATCTACCCCCAGGTCAACCAGACTCCTACCCAAGACACAAATCAACTTGAGAAGAGGATGAGCTGGCTTCCGCGAGCTGTGGGTCCAGGAGATAAGGCAAGTGCCAAACACCAGAGTTAGTGAGAGGTTCTCACCCTGCAACTGCATGCCCTAGGAGATGAGAGGAGTCCAAAAGTGAAGCCTTTGCAGAGTAAAAGTGTGAAAATCCCCTGAGGAGAGGCAGCATCTCTCCACATCCTTGGCATTTTGTCTCAACGTCCCTCCTCTAGCCCAGGGAACAGATGGTTGACAAGTGCTGGGATGGCTCTGTCTTGTAGCAAAGTGTTCTTTTTGCTTTGCTCATTTAAACTTACAGAATCCCTAATTTAACGAGTGCCAACGAACAAGTTGGTGGCTGGGACAGCAGTGATTTTAACCGCAAACTAGAGAGGAAGAGCAATAGAATGAATCGTGGGGAACAGTGAACAGCGCAGTGTGAGGTTTGTGCACAAGTACTGCCTTCAGTTGTATGTGGTCCTGTGATTAGTTGAAAGATGTCCAGCAATACGTTCTCCCAAGGCCCAAATGAATGCAAAAAGAATGCTCTCGTGATCTTTTATTGAATCAAGGAAATTTAGCTTAGGCAGTCACTAAATTCCTATTTACACAACAGCCCTTAATGGCTCCAGAGGAAGCGCTCAAATGTATTCGGCAAATAATCCCTATTTATGAAAGCTCTGTAATATGCATTTACATAATCCCCACTTTAAAAAGCTGTATCAGCTCTAAAGTTCTTCAGCTCAGAGATATGCCCCAGGGGATTAAAAGTACCAAGCAAAACAAAGGGAAGTGAAATGTACACAAGCACACATCCAGAGACACGCACCACGATCTGTGAGATTAACAGAGGCAGAAGCAGGTAGCGATGACATAGCAGCCTTCCTCACCTCCTCTACCTCCTGCAGTGTTTGTGCCATGAACGCAGGCACATATACGAGTCTGTGAGTGGCTCAGCGTGATTTTGAGCCCCTGCATGGTACCAGTGTCCCTGTGCTTCAAGTCCCTCTTGGCTTTCCTTGCCTTCTTCCACAAATACCATATAGGTTCATGGCATCTGCTCTCTGCCATAATGAACCACATGTTTTGGGATGTCTGTAGCAGCTTCAGGAAGCAGATGACTTGGCACAAAGCTGGTGGGTTGCATGTTTTATTCCTACTCAAGATGACGGGATACTTATTAATATTCCCATGTGATGGATGTGGCATTTTGCTGTCGGAGGTGCTGTCCTTGAGATGAGAAGTATGACAGGGTATAGATCTGCACCAAGCATGTTAATGTTGCTGAAGGGTTTGAATTAAGAAATGCTGTTCTTTACCATGGGAAACAAGCTGCTCCTGAAAAGCTGATTCTCCAGGAGAAATGTGGGGTTTGGACACTGATTTGTTACCTTCTTTAATGTTACCCTGGTTTTGATTAGGAAGGAAATGCTCTGACTTGTCTGATGAAGCACCAGTTTCACAATTCTGATGGCTGGGTAAAGTATGCAGTAGATTCAGTCAAACTAAGAACGTGAAAATGCCATTTCCAGCTGCAGAGAAACACCTTCACTGCCTGTACATTCTTCACCATGAGTGTGTGTCTTTCAAACTCTTTCCTTTCAAACGCTTTCATTAGCATTTCTAATAGAAATGAGGACATGGAAGCACAGAAATGTTGGTATTCGCCTTCAGCAAACACCAGCATTCAAGTGATGTGGAGCTTTGCCTGCGAAAAGCTCACCCTCTCTGAAGCTGCTGGGTTATCAGCCAGCTCCAAAGATGCTGCAGGCACCAATGGGACCAATAGCCAGTGCACAGCTGTACACTCAAGCTGTCTTCTCACCCGGACCAGTCCTTCTCCAGAAGCCAAATAGGACTTTTCCTGGCTTGCTAGCATAGGGCAGGCTCCAGCATCCCCTCGGCTTCTTTCTGCTCAGCCCCAGGGAGCACTGCCCTTCATAACAGCCTGTAGAGCTCTTCACCTTAGAGCCAGGCTTGTCTCCTGAGTCAGGGTGGTGGTAACAGAAGGGCTCAGCACTGGGCTGCATCACGTCCTTGAGTCACTAAGCATTTTTTCCCAAAATAACCCAAAAGCTTGGTAATTCCGCTCTGTGCATTCTGAGCTTTGTTCCACCTTAATAATGAAGCTTTTGAGTTAAGGTTTCCATTTAATGAGGCTCTTTGCAGTTTACATAAAAACCCCACATGAATAAATACTCAGTTCAGAAAAGATAAGACCTGGGGATGAGTTTGGCGGGGGTTCAGCAAGAAAGATTATGCATACAGCAGATAAAGGTGTCTACAGTTGTGCTGTCGCTTGATCTTGTCAATCTAACACCAACTCGATCATGGAGGAGAAGCAGCCGTTATTCCTCCAGAGTGCAGGAACGGGATCTCAGGAATCACCACACCTGGAGCTGGTCAAACTCAGGGGCAATCATGTGCTTGTCCCTCAAAATCAGTGGTGATTACAGTCAGTGCAGCAATCTGCACAGTCTGATTGCTGGGAAAAGGGAATTGCACGGACAATGGCTCACATTTTCATTTCCCAAACAGATTTGGAGCTGGAGGTGTGTGTCCCTTTATTCTCCCTACTCCACACTGATCAATGATGCACAGTTCCAGGGCTGGTCTTTCAATAGCAACAGGCCACACTTCCCACGTTGGCTCCCCAAAATGGGCTGTTTTGAGCAATACAGATGCAGAACGGGGAAGCAGAACTGTTCCTTGTGGCAAGGCTGAGGTGCAAGGGCTGGGAGATGAAGGGACAAATCCCTGTAATTTTGCTGTTACTACAAATTATGCCTCGTTTAAACTCTCCACCTCAGGCTTTGATCTGTTATACTGGTGCTAATCCACAGATTTATGCTTTGCTAGTCTGGATTCAAAGTGGTACCACTCAGCTCATCGTCAAGACCGAGAGCCCTCCCTACCTTCTGCTTGCACTGTCACGCTATCATAATCTTGGCACTTATTGTGGCTCATCACTGGCCCTGTTGTGATAACTGAGGCAGAGGACAGGAGTTCAGAGGGAAGGAAAACATCCATTTTTAATGACATCCACCTCTGAGGTGATCATGTGCTTCTGAAGAACAGCAAGCAGGCACCAGCCTCCAGCCTCCCCATCTCTGCTCCTCCCTGTCTGTGCTCTTCTCACACCAGGAATGGGGGCCTGGCAGCATAGGCTGAAACTCAGCAGCAGAAAGAGGTGATGTTGCTGGTGGCTCTTCACTGGTCTCATTCTCTCCAGAGAGAGGGAAGTGGTGAGCAGCTGGCGTAGAGGAGCACGCCCAGGACAGCATGTCACGAAGTGTGGGCACTTTTATAAGGATGATGCTACCAACAAATTTCCTTTCTCCACTCCTCGAGTCAAGCTCGATGACAACACCAGACCTGGTCAGTTCCAAGAGTCATCTTGGACCAACTCACCCAGGAACTTCTCCTTGTGTGCTGCTCCCCTGCAGTTTCTATCTTCCCTTTGGCCATTTCCTTACTCATTTAAATTATTCTATTAACCTCTACTTCCTTCAGTCCTGTAGAGAGCCCTCATGAGATTACTGGGGGGGGGGTGTGTGTGTCCAAATCATAGACAGCGTAACACAGCTAAATGTGTAGTCTTATATGGCAGACAATGATTTCCTGTGCGCACAAATAGTACTGAACTGAGTGGGAAGAGCAGGGGCTGTAAGGGCCAAACCTTTCCTCCCGTGATGCTGGACCCATTCACACTATTCCTGTTGGGGTAGGAGGAGCTGAGGATGAGGAGCCTGCTCCGTGCTTTGGCAGGAGGTCCAATCTGTGAGTCATAGCTCTACTGGAGCTGTACCAGCCCCTTGGCCAGACAAGCTTTGCCTTCATTAACTCTTTCCTGCAGGAGAAGCAGAAGCCAATTAATTACAACTTAGATGTTATTCCATTAAACTCCTCGAAGCTCCAGGGGAAGAGCCTTAAGACTCTACTCTGATCCTGTTGCCACTGACGCCAGTAAAAAGCTCTCCACAGACTTGGATGGGAGCAGGTATTAATTGCACGTCTGCTTTCAGCCTGGAGCATGGCCACACTCGGTGACACTGCCAGGAGGGCTGTGCCTCTGAACGCTGTCCCTCTTCCCCATCAGCACCTGCCTTAAGGAGATGCATTGTCTGCAGAGAACGATTTCTGCTAGTCCTGGACAACCAACCAAGTGGCCATCCTCCCAGTGGCCATATATTGTAGTTACCATCAAAACGTTGCTCCTGTATCTTACCTTAAACATTCATCCTGCTGCTCCTCTAAACAAACAACCCTGAGCCTTTCACTTTCCCAGCTGAACAGACTTTAATTAATTGGATTTTCAAAGGCTGATCATCACCATCTGAAATAACAGACTTCAGATCATTCCAACACTTACGGGTTTGCTTCTAGATGAGAAATCTTCATAATCAGGGATTAAGTCACAGCTCCACAAGGCTGGTTTTAAGGTGGCAGATCTTAGAACCGTTCCACAATCTCCCTTTCATAAACTATTCGTGTTCAAAGAAGTCAAGAGGACTGAATGCAGGTTGCCTGTGTCATACTGGACTTCACAGTTGACAGGGTAGGAATTGATCCTGCTTTGTTACAAGAACAAGATAAATGCCATCATCTGGTGCAACGCTACAGACATGTCTTTGCATGGGGTCTGATGCCATAAAGCCACATTCTCTACAGAGCATAAGCAGCTAGTTTTTATTTCACATGGTGTGGAATAGGTGCAGCTGATAAAAGAAGTGTATTATTTACACAGTGTAAAATAATGCCACTGGTTTTCTGGACATAGGACAGCACAGTTCAATGTCAAATTTCCCTTTGTTCCTCTTGTGTTGCAAGTAGCTGGTTGGTGAGGGCCCAGCACTTCTCAGACTGGTTACAGCACTGCTTCATCTGAGCTCTGCTCTGTGCCACATCTTGTATTTCTTGTATTCTGTTTAGCTGCACCGTGGGCCAACGAACTCCCACTGCAGTCAGCAGGCCCTCGAGGTTCAGTCTTTTTCTCAAGTCATGGTGCAATCATGTATCCCCTCTTCACTCTTACTGCTCTGAACATTTTTCTTCCCAGTCCCATTTATTTGGGTGACCATTTCCTAGGAACTCATGAACACAACTCAGCAGCAGTGCAGGAGAGGTGCTTTGCTCTTGCCGTAGTCCGCAGAAGTGGTAATGCTGTGGTGGTGGTCACGTCATGGAAGCGCTCAGATGCAGGTTCATCTGCTGATGGGCACATCTGTCCTTCCTAGGGAAAGGGCAGTGGACTGAGGAGGGCAAGAGCCTGCGAGCCTCTGGCAGATTGTTTCAGTCAGTCAAGGTGGATCTAAAAAGAGAGAAGAGCTCTCAATAAGAACTCAATGAGAAGTCACAATACAGAACAAAGTGTGAAAGTGAAGAAAACCAGGTTAAACAGATATCACATTTCATCTTTATTTCTTTTCTGTCAATCCCTTTTCTATTGTGCAGTAAATTCCCTTTCAGGGCAATTCAGGATTGTTTAAACCCCCTGGATGAACACTACCTCACAGTGGGATTCTTTAATATCCAGGGTCAGCTTTCCAACGGCTGCTGTGCCTTACCTCAGCTTCAGTTGTTTCTGGACAGCTACAAGCTCACAGAGAAAAAAGTTAACATGCACCAGCCCTGATCTGGGTTCAATTTGTGGTTCTGCCAGTTCTGGGTCCAAGGACAGAGTATTTTTGCCCATGAGTTTTTGTGTGCAGATTTCTACATGAAGAAAAAGAAGCTACACTCTGCAGAGTCTTAAAGAAGGGAACAGATACCTGCATCAACTCAAGTGGCCTGTGCACTTCATTTCCTCCCCTCTTTCATTCAGCCTCATAGCATATCACAACCCATTTGTCTATAACTACATGTTCAGAAATGCCTTATTTCCTCAGTTCAGCTGTTACAAACATGCTCTATGCTTCAGAACAAAGAATGAGCATGAAGGTTGCCTGATCTTTCTACACCTGTCACTTCATACATATACAGAGGAACACATGGACTTCTTTAAACCGGACAACATAAAAAGTTAAGATCCACTGAAACTAATCAAGAAAAACACATGTAAATAACAAAGCTTCCAAAGCAGCTACTAGTTGTCCACAGAGCTGTACATTTTAACTCCTTGCCCATCAGTGCTCGCTCGAGAAGACTCAATACTATCTGCAATGCATGTGCACACACATGCAAGAAGCCAATTAAAGCAGCCAGGGCCGGCGTTCCCTCCTGACTTCCTCATGGATGCATGCAGCTTGAACAGCTTAATGAGACGGGACAGCCAGAAGTGCATCACTAGGCAACACAGCCACTGCTGGCCAGCCTGGCCCCGCAACAGAGGGGGCTGGCAAGAGGAGCAGCATGCCTTGGCCAGCATCAGGAACTGAGCTGCAGAGGTGGAGATGCAGACAAAGATGTCAGGAGGAAATCAAGAGAGAAGACCCTTATCTATGGACCATGCTAAACAGAGAGATGGGCAGGAAGCTGGAGTGAGCACTGCCAGCACAGAGAGTGATGGTCCTGCCTGAAGCCTTGTGCTCTTCCTGGGAGACTGCGTGGGAGCAGCTACCTTCAAGCATGTGGGAAAGGTCCTCGCATGCAACTACATTATTGCCAACTGTTAGGAGTACCTGGGTGTCCATTATAATGAAATGAAAGGAACTCAGCTCCTCTGTTCTCTTGGGGCTGAAGCATGCACGTGTCCCGTCCTGTGAGTCTTCAGTAAGCCCATTGCACTGGCTCTTGGTGACAGCAGCACAACCTTCCCAGTGGGAGTGATCCTCCACTTGCATTTTGGATACCTGTATATCACAAGAATCAGAGGTTCAGGGGCTCTGCCCATCCCTGAGATCACAGTGAGCACCCTTCCTGCAAGCCTGCAGTATGAATGCTTTCCAGATGTTAACAGCTGCACACCCACCATCAGCTAAACACACACAGCGCAACTGGCAGGTTTCAGGCATCTGGTACAGATTTTACCCAGGTGAAACAAGGCTGACAAACAGTAACACTTGGAGCTATCAAGTGCCTCCGACAAAACACAGCTGCTTGTTCCTGTGTCAGCAGTGTGGGTGCGTGAAGCACTGATGACATTCAGAGGAGAATGTCACAAGGGACTTTTTTCCCACATTCCTATCCTAAGATCTTAGAGTCAGGTACAGAAATAAAGCAGAAGAGCATCAGAAACTGAGCCAGTTTCGAAGCCTGTATCCCCTTCTGCTTGCACTGCTTCAGAGCTACAACGTCTCTCCCCACGTTAGGTAGTATTTTCATTAGATACCCAACCTCTGGTTCTGATTAAATAACTTGTATAATTAGATTGAGACATCTGCTTATCCCTGGGGGGAGAAATCCTTTTCAGCAGTGGACTGAGTCTGATTTGGTTAATTACCTTAGCAGTACTGTATTAATACGTAGTTTCTTGATGGCAAGAAGCTGTGGTATTAGGCTTATTCCTCCTGGCTTTCACAATACTATAGTAAGACAGTTTAGGGATTAGGAATCAGGCATTGAGCCCAGTATTCCCCTGCTCTCTTCACTCATCTCAACACTCTCCCCTGGTTTTGCTGATTAAAATATTCCTTGTTTTGCTTGCCTGTTGAATACAGTTTCCAGGTTCTTTGTTTCACATGTAAGGATAATATATTCCCAGTGACTGATACCAAGCAATGCATTCTGGGATGCTTTGGAGTAATTAAAGTTCTCAGGCTGCTTTGGAGATGCGGATTTGTATCAACAAACAGATGCATTACTATGGGCACTGCTTGGTTTTCAGTTCATCCTCCGGAAGCAGAGCAGTCCATGTACAGGCTGGCAAAGTGGAATGGACGCAGGAGGAAAGAAACACAACGCGAGCTTCAGGTTTGCAGGCACTCTCCTTTCCTGGTGGCTGCACGTTTGAACATCTGCAGGCAACTGGACTGCAACGTTCTGCAACTGCAGTAAAGACAGATTCTGTCTTTGGGACAAGCTTGACCAAAAGTGAACCAACTGATGCTGGAACAGAAGCGACTGAGATTTGCATCCAAGCTGGGAAAAACACATCCTCAGAAGTGGGTGGCACTGAGCCCAGTGGGCACCGAGCCCTGAGGTGGGTGCTCCGGAGCTGCACCAGCAGGCAGGAGCTGTCCCTGGGGCATGCAGTTGGATGCCTGCTGGCAGTGGCCCAAGGGCAGGCGGCTCTGCCAAGGCCCAGGCTGAGCACCCCAAGGTGCCACTGGCTCCGAGCTCATTATCTAAACAGGCTGGTCCAGGGGCCCAAAGGCACTTGTGGCAACGGTGAGAACTGAATCAGGAGCAAAGGGAAGATTATGCAATCGAGCGTTTTTCTATCAACAGATGGAAATACCTAATAAGATGTAAATCATCTGTTTGATAACCAAGCTGTTACAGAACTAGAGATTCAAGCTTCTCAGGGAAACTTCAGTTCTCAGAACCATCTATTTACTATTTATATGACTTGCCAGCCTCTCTAAAGGCTTGTCCTGTTCAGAATGCTGTACAGGCAGCCAGAAGGCGCTTTCACATAGAATTGTTTGGACGCTTCTCAAAGCAAAAATATATTCAGTGCAGAACTTAATTGTGACGCTAAATCTGTGAGGTTTAGAAAAAGGTGATGGGGATGGAAATCATGGGAGAAGAGAGGCATAGGAAAGTAACAGCAAATGCCTATAGGAGGTCAAAGCAATGATACCCTGTCCAGCAACGGAGGTGACAGTCAGTACAGCACAAAGCTTGCAGCAGTGCCTCTCCAGAACTCTGTCCCAGAGCAGACAGCATGCAGAGATTGCCCACGACAGAAGTGAGGTTTGTTACCCAACAGCTGGTAGGTTTCTTTATCCCCTTTGTCCAGTTTATTATTTGTTTCTCTTCAATGTATGTAAACCTCCAGCATCCCACATTCTGCAGCGAAGATTCCTGCAGATTAATGACACACTGTGCAAAGAGCCACCTTCTTCTGTTTGAAGAACCAGAGCCGGTAAGCAAATCACCTCTGGGTGATTTCTTCATGCTACTCACGATCGCAGAGACTGCTATCATTCTGTCCTGCTGTCACCTCTTTCCATGCTGAGGAACCACAGTCGATGGAGCTGTGCCTCCTATGGATGCTGTTCTATACCCTTCATCAGTCTTTTTGCACATTTTTGAATATTTTCCAGGTGTGTAAATGCTTCAACAACCAGCACAGAAAGAGAATTGAATAATTTCACCTGATTTCTGTGACCTCTGTTCTCAAGCATACTGGGCCGCCCAAAGCAGTGATCAGGAGAGAGGTGACCCCCAAGAGCCAATACATTCAGTTTAGAAAGATTTAAAGGCAGTACGATTTAGGAACAGTCTGGGTTTTAACAAACCTGTTTGTTTGTTAGCATTAACACCTAAAGCAGCCCTTTGCTCGGCAAACGGTATGAATAAGCTTTTAAGGAAGGGAAGGAGGCAACCACTGCAAAGAGGGCAGAAGAAGCAGAAGTGTTTCTTAGAGCACCACTCAGCACAGAGTGGATCCAAGGGCCACCTTCCTGGCAAACCAGTTCCAGTTTCAGCCAAGAAACATTTCCCCTCCACTCCCTTTTTTTAGGTCAGATGGTGAGTAAGGGTTGGATTTTGTCCTGGGTACTTTTCTTTCACTGTGACTTCCATGCAGAAGCATGAAACAGAACCAGATGCATTTCAAACAGGACAATGGATTACCTCGCACCGACATGGAGGCCCAAGGTGTCTCTTATTTATAGACCTCATTTTCTTGCAGCAGATTTGCATAGCTGCACTCCTGGTGGCTGACAGGCCTAAAGCTGTGAGGCTTTTGAGTCAATGCAGATACCAGAGAGTGGGATAACCCAGCAGCCAGGTATCGCTTCGTGTTATGTCGCATCACGACCTCTGCGTCGCTGGACTGAACCAACCTGGCCACAGAGAGCAAAGTGACCTGGAAGAAAAGTGGGACAGAGGAGGATTTTGCCAGAAAACTGAGAACTTCTTGGTTCTGGAGGGGAGAATTCATTATTCCTCGCATCACTTTGGCACTGTGACTGCTTAGTGGGTATAACGGAAACATCCAGGTCTGCCCGTGCTGTGCAGCCACAATGTGTTTAGGGTAATTCAGACAGGATCAGGGACCTGACAGAGCTCTCATGCACACACTGTCACTGGGAGTAACTTTCAGCCTGAGAGAAAGCAAACTGCTTGGGCAAAGGCTAAACACTCCTGCACCTGGTTTGGAACAGGGATGTTGCCTGGTGTCAGATAGGTGGATTGCTCCTGTTATCATCACTGTTAAATGAATGGTGAATGAAAATGGCAGGAGATAATGTGTGTTTGAGGAAGACTTGTCATCTCCCTCCCTGGTGACATCCCAAAGGTGGTCCTCTGAAGAAAAGGCTCACTAGGGCAGAAGGGTGTATCTGCTCCCAGGCTCCAGCTCAGACCTGAGCACCCACATCCAGGAGCCACTACTGTAAGAGACAAGGGAAAACACAACAAGTACCTGTTCCTTGGAAGATGTCACAGAAGCCACACAAAGCTGGTGAGAAGGGGTCAGTGCCTGACTTCAGAGAGCTTCTGCAAGGAGAAATGCTGAATTAAGACACTAATGGGAGGGAAGTGACTGGCTTGCATAAGCAGTGCTGAGCTGTGCTCCTTGGCATCCCTCCCGTGGCAACAGTGGGAGCCCTGCTCCTCCTCAGGCTGCTGGGCTGCAGGCAGCACACCAGCAAGCCCAGCCACAAAGAAGGGCCTAAGCAAAGTTAGATCCAATTGCACAAAGCTGGATCATGCATCATAAAACCAGCTTTGCTTCGTTAATCCTTTGATTGATTTTAAGGCCTTGCAGACACTGAAAGACTATTAAGAGCTTTGTGTTGGCAGTGCTTCCCAGCACAGGCACCATCTCTTCTGCTGCTAACCTGACGCTGACTTAACCATACCCTGAGCCCCTTCCCAGAGCAGGGCAGCCCTTAAACCCTCCATTTAAATGGCATCAACTTTCTTTGTGTCAGAACTCCATCTGGAGACTTCACACTCATATAAAGGAAAGGCCCAACTGGGTGCTAACCCCAGCTCTACAGGCACCTCACAGGGACACCCCGTCTGCTGTGGGGTGCTTCCCCTTTGGAACACCCACCTGTGCTGGCTGCATCCCCTGCTGCCTGGCACGTTCCATAGCACTTGGGTTTGGTTTATCCTCTCCCAGGCAGGGTGGCATAGGAGTGGGGCTGCTGTGATGGCCACGCTGAGCCCACTGAGGACATGGGGACCCATGAGGAGCATTTGCTCTGGTGAGGGACTGCTCTGAACACCCTGCCCTGCGATCAGCCTCCCTTGTTGAGACTTGCGTGTCTCCAGCAATGGTGCAAACACACTGAGGGGCCAGAGGGTCTCTCATCAAAGCCCCAAGCAATGGCAGCCCAATAGACTTTGGTTTTTCCACTGTAATTTTCCTCTTGATACTCCAATCTTACCTTAAGCAGTTCCCCTGCCTGACAGAGCACTGATACTGCCTTACTCCCAGTGCTCAGCCTGGCAGATTCCTGCAATGCATCCCTGGTTGTTCCCTGTCTTCCTCCTTCAACATCCCAGCTCTGCTTGGATGGGATGCAATATGCTGAGTGTGCAGACCTGAAACGCTCTTGCCTTTGACTGCTCATGTGCCTGCCTGTTTTCTCCAGCACCTGCCTCCTCATGTCCAGATTCCAGCTCCAGATAATGCAGCCCTGCAGCCTCCTGGGCAGGGTTGTGTATGCTGGGAGAAATGCTGGCCTTGAAAGTTGGGTGTGAGTCTGTGGGATTCTTCAGATACTTTCTGCTGCTGGGATTGTCTGGAAGAGGCTGAATTGTGACCCTCAAATGGTGCCCAGGTAACTGCCTGGCAGGCCGCTGTCCTAGACTATGGAAAACCAAGACACCAGCAATGGTTCTCTCCTCTTTGTTAGACACCTTTGTTGCAGCAGACTGGAGCTTCCCAAGGAGATGGTTTTAAGCTGTATCTCAACTTCTTGCTCCACTCCACAGCCTCTACCCAGGGCACAGGCACCCTCCTGAGCTGAATGCCTCAGGCACCCCCAGGCAAGAAGAGCCATTCAGCAGAGACCATCATCTGCACAGACTGGTGCAGGCCAGAGATGCTGCTGAGTAGGATCTGGACACGCTCAGCTGCAGTGGACTAATCCTGAGGCACACAGAAAAGCAGGTACCAGCCTCCTCCCTGGTGCTGGCAGGCTGCTGCTCTGTGGCTCTGGCCCCAAGCTGGCATCTGAGACCAGGCTGTAAGTGGTGCTGTTGTTCAGGGAGATGTAGCCTCTCGTATTTCCTCCCTTGGTTATGCTACAGCTGTAGAAGACTTGGACTGCACCCAGTCTATGCCGTGCACAACATAAAATGCACTCCCAAGCCTTACTGCAGTCTGCTTTGCTGAAGACAAATGGTAGGTGCTGCACAGAGCACAGCAGGGTGCATGGCAGGTTGTGTATGTGACACAAAGCTTTTGGTCATCCAGATACTGCTGGCAGATCCACTCAAGTCCATAGCATGCTGCAGGCCAGCAGCTCCTGTGCAGTGCTTGCGTGAGGTGAGCTGAGTTTGGTGATGCTCAGTCAATGTCTCCGGGCACGCATGTGTAGAGTGCAAGAGACCTACCACAGACTGCGAGCTGAGCCAACTGAAAAAGAGGTTTATTACAGCAGCTTGAAAGAGGATGAAAAACTCAGGGGAGGGCTCTTAATGTGCCAGAGGCCTTCAAATGGAAAGATCCCAAACCAACCAACCTGGTTCTAAAGCACCAAACTCTTTGCCTGGCTCTGATACTGCTGCCTTTCCCTGCTACAGGGCTGAAAGGTGACACAGATCTGGTGCCCGTCGTCAGTGTATCTTAAAGAGTAGTCCACATACCAAAAGGAAGAGCATAGGATGGGGAATGACGCTCTGGCAGGATTCCCAGCAGTGAACACATGAAGCAACTTTGCTGCTTTTCAGGATGACCAGGAAAGGGAGAAGCAAGAAACTGTGAAGCATTTGACCTGGTATCAGCTCCACACAACACAGTGAAGAGTATGAAACACCTGGGAGTAAGGTCTAACAACTGCTGTGTAACAGGGGCTTATTAAAAGTAGGTTGTGCCAAGCAAGTGCAAAAGACTTCTTCACTCCAGATGCTGATTTTGCAGATGATAGAATGAATTTCTATCACAATAAACCAGTTGATATAATGCTGCATAATCAACTTAAAGCAGGTAACACTAAATAAAGAAGTCTCATAGGGCAAAGCAGGGGTGGGGGCTGGCAAGCAGGCAGGGATTGAGGCTCACAACAAAGATTCCCTGATGGGCCACGGGTGTCAGGGGCTGCTTGCCTCTTGGAGCTGGCTTTGTCAAGCCAGCAGCGGGGTGCAGGCTGACCCCACAGAGGACCTGGCTTCCAGACCTGTTCCTCTTGGGGGAACAGACATGGACAGCAGGATTTTGGGAGCCTCTAACTTCAAAAGCTCAGCAGCCATGGCAGGACGAGGATCTGCTGGGACCATATGAGCTGCCTTGTTCCTGCTTTTTTAAATAGCAAGAGAACTTTGAAGCTGCAAAACAGGAATGCGGGCAGAGACCTGACAGTTCCATGCTGCTCAGCTGAGCAAAGCTCAGTTAATAACCTGCAACCCCCAGAGGGAGGGAGGGAAGGAGGCCGGTTCTGGTTTTGCTTAACCAGGGTCTCCTGCCATTACAACATTATAACATCAAAGAACCTTGTGCTGAGAACCAGATACAACAGCAAGAGCAGCCCCAAAAGGACCAAACCTGAGGATCTCAGAAGGGCTTGCTGCAGGAGGGTAGGGTTTAAGCCATAGTCTGGAGAAACAGACTCAGGGGACAAGCTCAGTCTGTAATTACCTTGCAGTTAATGGGGATGAGCAGCAGGATGAGGAGAGGGAGGGGCAGGAGACACCAGCAGGAGAAGCACTGACCTGGAGCTAGGGAAGGAAAAGTTTAGGCTGGATGCAAAAAGAAAAGGAACCCTATAAAAAGTGACTGGCACAAACCAGGCTCCTACTGGGAGAGGCTGAAAACCTACTCACAGGTCCAAGGAAATCAGGTGCAGTGTTAGCAGGAGAGCTGTAATGAATGACTGCAGCAAAATGGCCTGGCTGAGACCCTTAGGCAGGAGCGAGTGGTCCTTCCCAGATGCTGGTTAGTCATCTGCTACTGGTTTCCAAATAGCTCCACACCCGTACCTGGAAAATAAGTGGGCACAGGTAATGTAACAGAGGCATCATTTTCAGCAAGAACAGTTTGGACATTTAACATATTGATATTTCAAAAAGAACAGAGATGTGCTATTTAGAAACACTGAAGGGATAACGAAGGCTATTCCCAACCATCTCCTTTTCCAGGGTAAATGTCTTTGCAGCCAGCTCCAGGTGCTGTTGTATTTTAATCTAAGTTAAGTGACTCCTGTTCTTACTGAACATGCTCAGTCCCACATCCCCTCAATCCCATTAAGGCACTTATGCCCATGAATACATCCAGTTAGATTTCCAACCTGGTATCCTATGATTCTATGGTTCACTCAATTAATCACGGTCACTCAGATGCCCACTCTGCTGAGCCCAAACAGCAAGGCTTCAGCTGCATTCTTCTTCACTGCTCTCAGAATTTTCCTGTCTATATTCCCAATAACCTCAAAATGCAAACAGAAGGTGGCTCCTGAATAGGAAGGATTTATCCAAAAGAGGCTTTTCAGAGCACTGTTTCTCAGTCTCCAGCATTTTCACCTGTTTCTTTCATTTACAAGGTGCTGTATCTCCCCAGAGTACAAGACGCTGCTCAGATGGAAGCCACACAAGTCAGTGCTAAGAACCACAC